>JAMAKE010000167.1:0-34303 GCA_023628695.1 Nectriaceae sp. PG4201 | reverse complement strand
GGCAGGCAAATGCAACCCTTAGCAGGAGGCATAGGGCAAAGCGGACCCGGCTGCAGAATAAAGGGAAGATGACTATACAAGAAGGAAGAGATGCAATTGATTAAATGGTCCTTAATATAGAGGGAGAAGCTAAATTGCCTGAAAATCGGGGGGCAGGAAGGGGGGCACAATTAAGGGAAAGGCGCTATAGGCTCTGCCGCTAGCCCAGTCATAATGCGAGAACTTATAAGATAGTGATTGAGAGCTTTAATAAAGAGGATAGCAATTAGTTTCAATTAATTAAATAGTTAATTGTGTTTTTATTAAGGTTTATAGATTATATATTAAGAAAAGTGATATATATATTTATTTAATGCGCATGCTTATTATAGATATTATACTTAAATAAATTAATAATCTATTAACTAGCTAATGCTAGTATTAAGCTAAGGGAGATTAAGTTATATATATATATAACCTTTGATATACTTATTATATAGTAAGATATTTATAACTTTATTATATAAAGTAAGTAGGAGCTTGCTTAGGGTTAAAGTAATATATATGCCCTTGCTAATTAGCTTAATGCTAAGAGCTTTTAAAGTAAAATCTAGCTTAATAAGAGTAGTAAGGTTATAGCAATATTATTTGCATACTTATAGTTATTAAGATATCTTAAATTATACCCTAAGGTGCTTCTCTTAAACTATATATATAAGACTAATAAGTATAAGATGCCTCTTCTTAATATAGTTAATATTAATGCTTATTAATAATCCTTTTATATTGCATTTGCCTTCCTTAGCAGCAAAGAAGAAAATAACTTTATTTAGGTCCTTAAATAGTTATAATATATATATAAGCTTTATAGAGTAGCTCTTCCTTTTATAATACTTATAGATTGCTACCTTACTTATATAAATACTATCTCCTCTTCTTCTTATTTCCTTGAGTTAGCCTTAATCTTATATCTATAGCATATTAATAAGGCTATCTTAACTTATTACTAGCTTATATTTACTTAAAATAAAAGCAATACTTAATAGTAAGAAGAGTAAAAGCATTTTTATAATATATAGCATAAGATTATTAATTTAGCTACTAAGGATATATATAATAAGAGGCTTAAGAAGTAAAAGAAATATTACCTTTCTATATATCTTAAAGAGGTAGGCTATATTATAAAGACCTAGCTAGACCCTTATAAGAAGAGATTTATTAAGGCCTAGGTTTATTAATATCTTTACCTTAAGCAGTTTATTATATTATAAGCCAAGGGTATTTATTAGCTTATTAAGAGCTATATAAAATATAATTAAATTGATCTCTTTAATGCTTAAAGGATTATTAAGCTTATTTTATTGAATTAGCTTTTTAAACTTAAGTCTACTTAGGCTAGGCAGGAGATTACTATACCTCTTAATATCTTTAAGGTATTATATAATAATATTTATAGCTAGGTCTTATATAACGCCCTATAGAAAGTTAATGCTTAATAGGCATAATTATTAAAAGAGCTTCTTATATATATAAGGGTCTTTATAAGGACTCTTAGACTACTTTATGCTTATAGCCTTTAGCCTTTATTAATAGAAGGTTAGCCCCTTTAGCTATATTATCTCTATTTATATTAATATCTTTAGCACTTAAGAACCCCTTAGCTTATTATTAAGCCTCGCAAGCTATTTAATTATTTAATAGCCAATTTAATATTACTACTATTAAGTATATAGCATAAGCCTTCTATATTTAAGGCTATTAAAAGAGCATTATAGCTTAAGGCACTGCCAAAGTATTTAAGATATTATTAATATAGCCATAGGATAAATACTAAAGCATGCCCATTGCATTATAACTATCTATTAAAGCCTCCTCCTTAGGAATTAAAGCCCCTCTCTTAAACCATAATAACAATGCATATAATAATATATATAGCTACTCGCTCTATAACCCGCTCATTATTACCTAGGTCCCTATTAAGGGCCTTTATTATCTCTAAGACTATTATAACTATATAATATATATTATAAGCATGCGGCGCACCCAAGCATGCGGCGCACTAAGATTTACACCTTAAATTGCAATTTTAAGAAATTCTTTAAAAATTAAAATTAAGCTCAATATAGCTTAAATTTTAATATAGATTGAGTTAATTGAAGATTTATATACTAGAATTTTTATAGATTTTATGAAATTTAATTAAAATAGATATTAAAAAAAAGCTTATTCACACTGTTTTTTTTAGGTTTTTTATATTTAAAAAGCTATATAAACTCTTTAAAAATATAAGAAAAATACTATATAATGACTTTTTTCTTAAGAAACTTAAATCTTAGTTTTTAGCTATATATTAATTAAATAGCTTGTTTTTTAAAGTTTAGAATTTCTACTTTTAGCTATATAGTGTTAGTGCGCCGCATGCTTAGGTGCGCCGCATGCTTATGATATACGTTATATAATAATATATATAATGACCTAGACGCTACCCCCCTAGGCAGCTATGCTAGCAACCACTATAAAGGCGCCTATATTGCGAGTTAATGACCCTTATACTATCTATTAACAATATAAAGAATCATAAGAGGCCTAGTATCCTATGTTGCCTTAGGAAGCCCCTAGGACCAATTAACTATATCGGAGGGCTATGGGGCTGCTAGCCTATTATAATAAAGCGGATTATAACTAGTGCCTTGATTATAAGTAGATAGGGAGACATTGCAAGGAGGGAGGAAGCATTAGAGAGTGGACCAAGGAGGAGCAGATAAGTTATCTTGACTGGGATAAGGCTAAGAATGAGCGAGTTAAGTAGAATGTAGGGATAGAGATGGCAGAGCAGCCTTTCTTAAGGCAGCGAGGCATGCAGCATATATAGGATGCTGCTAAGAGAGATCTTGAAGTACAGGGGAGATTATATGGCGATGGGAACCCCCCCAACTAACACTTATAGAAGTAAGAGGAAATATAAGAGAAATCATCCTCTTCCTTCAATTATGAGGGTAAATAGATAGAAGAGAGATCGCTCTTGCACACACACACATGCCTCTTACATAACGGATCTTATTTGCACGACCGGTTGTGCATGTATGAGGACCCACCACTTCTAAGTGGTTTCCTTGCCGATCCAGTTCGCTCACTACCGTGCCTTTTTGGCCCTGGCTCAGTACTTAGCGGCGCTGATGGGGTTCGATGGCTGACAAATTTTCCATACGCGCTGCCTAACCTGGTATTTTCTACCATTCTAGGCACGGCAGCCCTTATGATTGTCTTGGGTCTTGACGAGACGCATCCACGGCTGCAAAACCAACCGGATCGTGGTCGCATGCTCGGGAAGTTCATGATGCGAAGGATCCTAAGAAATCAGGAAGCTGACTACCCTTACAAACCTATACATTATGTTCCAGGCAGCTCATTTGAACGGCTTCTAGAAGATGAGATTGAAGAAGCGCTCGCCTCTCCGCCCGAGGGCACACTACAGTCCCCATTTCGTGCTATATTGACTATAAATGTCAGCCTAACAATGGCGCAGCGCCTTCTTCAGTCTTTACACGTTTTAGCGTTCAACTCTATTTTCTTCAGTCTTCTTCCGACCTCAAAAGCAGACAAGGACACTTTCGACTTGCCATTTCGCTTCATCGGTGGTCTTGGCCTCTTGAGCAAGAGGATAGGATTTGCGAATATGACTATTGGCATGATTGGACTGCCGCTATAATTGCTTCTCTACCCAAGGCTCATTGGCAGACTTGGTGTTAGAAACTCTTATCGCGTATTTCTCCCACTTAGCATTATCGCCTATTCCCTGCTCCCATACCTGGTCTTGCTGCCTGATGACGCTGGCCTAATATGGATGTGCTTATTAACCGTGCTAGTAATGCATGTTATGTCTTGAACGTTTGTCAACCCTGCGACCATTATGCTGGTAAATAATTCGGCGCCTAGTCTGGATCTTCTTGGGACAGTGCATGGCGTCGCATTGAGTATATTGAGCGCTGCCCAAGTCATGGGGCTGATATTGGGTGGCACGATGCTCGGCTGGGGCCTCTCTTATAATTTTGTTGGGTTACCACTGTGGCTACTAACTATTGTAGCAACCCTTAACTGGACTGTTCTCTTGTGGATTGAGGATATATATATGTCTCATTGATCCGAGTTGTTTGCACCGTTGTATAGAAGCGCCTGGAGATTTTGAATAAATGGTAACTATTTAGTGGGAAATATAAAATTGTATAGTGTTAAAAGTAAGATAGCTAGAATATGCTAATGAGATAAATTTTAACCTTTAAATATGGCTATGTAATGAGTTATATATATGGCCGGCTGTATTAATGTCATACCATTTGCTTGGCTAATGCACTTCCGTTATTGGATGCTCTAGGCTATTGACGTGGGTATAATTTTAATAACTTAGTCTCCCTCGATGCGTTATTAGCTTCTCTCTACCAATGCTTTCTCACTATAAGAAATAGTTATTAAGTAGCATCCATTTTAGCTAGACTAGCTATTATCATAGGGGGTTAACTCCTCACTGTGAGAAATCTATATAGGGTTGCATCCCTATTGCCTAGGATTTTGACAGAGAGTTTTCTCTCACTGTGAAAAATTTATAGCGTAGGTATCCCTATAGCCTAAAATATCGCCTGCTTTTGTTTTTCTAGGTTAACCCTTGGCGTCGCTAGCTTAAAAGCTTCTTGCAAGGCGCTTCTCTTTCGGGCTCCGAGGGGTGATCTGCTAGGTTTGACCATATAAAACCTCTATAATTGGTATAGCATTCCCTGAGGATCTTATCAATTAAATCTTATCTTCATTTGTCGTTTGCTCTTAGCTGGATCACATCGCTATGAGCGAAACTACAATAAATATGATGCATATGCTTAAGCCTCTAAGCATAAAGCAACTTATAAACGAGAAGGCTTTGAAAATATATGTGGCTTTTCTCTATAGTCTCATTCTATTTGTTATTGCAGCTCGCTAGTTATAGACCTATTGCAACAAAATTCTATGCTTATTATTGTCTCATGAGCTTTGAGATCCTAGCTATAGAACGTTCCTCTGTTCCTCTGGGCTATTTAGTATGGAAAGAAGCTATGAATTTAGACTATTAGCGAGCTAAGAGTTTTAAGTATACTAGAGAGGCCTGCAGCATGGAAGTGGCTCGGCTGACCTTCCTTTGGACTTATTATATTGGTTAGCCTCTACCTTTCTAGCAATATCGCTCTCTCCTTGACTATTCTTGCTACCTACCAAATTAACTACTTGGCCTCTAGGTTTGGATGGTAAGGTTTTATTATACCTTTGCGATATATTATTTAACTGAGGTCTAGATAGGATACGAGTTGCGAACATGGCGTTGTATGTCTTCTTTGGGTTGAAGAATATATCGCTTGCTCTCTTAGCGGCCGTTTCGCATACTTAACTCAATATTTTGCATTGCATCGTGGGCTATATAACAGGACTCTTGGTGTTGCTCCACGCTATTTTCTATACTATACATTTTGGCCGCTAGGGCCGATGGGCAACTTTGATAGAAGCAGGCAATGTGGAAGGTCTTGGCTCTGGTGCTGCAATAGTCATCTTAATGATAGGCATTTGGAGGCATTGGCACTATGAGATCTTTTTTGTTAGCCATATCACCGCTTTCATATCTGCTGTTGTATTGACAGGGTTTTATAGACCAGATTGGGCGAAAAAGCTTCCTGTTGTGATGCTATTTAGTGCCTGCATATGGGCACTAGATCGTATCACTTGAGCAGCGAGAATGTGCTATTATCTCATTAACAACTATGCTACATTTTATCCACTTCTAGATAGCGGAACGCAGTTATTCTTAAAGAAGCCACTTATCGAAGCAGCCCTGCTAGGATTGCATTGCTTCTTGTGGATTCTATGGATTCACTTCTACTAGACCTATCCCTTCACTATCGTCAGTAATAGAGCATTAGGTTTAGAGCTCGTTATTAAATTATATCAGGGGTTTATTAGAGCTATATGTGAGTTTGCGGCCCAATACCTAGGTTCTATTGCTTGGGTTTCGGTGGACGGGCTATATAGGTCGCTACTAGAAATAGTAGCTAATGATAAGTTGGTTTTAATTGCTAGAGGGAGCGGGGCTGCGTTCACTTTCGGTCTTATGAATTATATCTTGAACTATTCTAAAAGAATCATAATTCAGTCTATTGACTTTGTATGGGCTGTAAAGCAAAGAGGTATGTATAGCTTAAGTCTTAGAGTTTAAAGTTCGCTCTAGTAATAACTTAATAGAATATTTGGCCTGGTTTTACGAATACCTATATAACCTTATGAAGGTTGGGTTAACTATGAAGGTGACGCTATATATTACTAGCGAGGAATTAATAAGTCCGAATTATGCTATGCCTGCTATAACTGGCTCTAAAGAGACTCAAAGCGGAAGAGAGAGTTTGTTACTATATAGATATGCCTCGAATTATGAGGACTTCTTAGCGACTGGTGATATGCATAGACTACCCACTGGGCCTGCTTGCAAGGGTTTTGAGCATGCTATTACCTTGGAGTATAAGAAAATGAGTATTGAAACTGTGATATGCAAAGCGATGCAGGCAGTCGAGAGTCACTAGCAAGTCCTTGTAATGGCTTATGGGTCAAAGTCGCTAATGGATGCCGTGAGAGATTCGGCCGACAGTTGTTAGAGTAAGTATGGCTATAGGATAGATGCCCATTGTGAAGACTTTAGTGGTTGATATATTTAAATATCATAAGTGCTGTAAAGACTCTGGAATGCGGAGCAGTGGGTCTTTAAATAGCGGCTCATAGCTCTTGAGTCATCCAGTTGGTTCTAGGAATTGGTTTCCCTCGTGTAGAATAATGTAGAATAAAACCCTTGATGGGGGCAAAGCCACAACTAAATCTCTAGATTCTGTTCTTAGGAAAGGCCCATAGCCTCTAACTTTTGGAGTTTTTATGGGTACATGACCCCAATATAGACAATGATTTCGCCTCTAACCCCTCACGCCCCTTCCCTGCTGACCATTCATTACATTAGCTTGAGCCGTGAGAGCTCCGCAATCAGTGTGGCAAAATCATGCCCACACCCTTCTAGTCCGACGCCGGCCACCTCAAAATGTGGACCTTATTTACGCGGACAGGGCTTGGACCCTGGAAGTGGGTTTATGGCGCACCCTTAGGAGGTTCTGACAAGGATATCCTTACGGATGAAGGACTGTAAGGGACAGCGGGTTGCCGAACAAGGCCTTGGCAGGTTTTATCTGATCTGGAGATAAGATGAGATATAAGCGTTCGCCTGGACGCATTCTTCTCCTACATTTCTTTCCCATCATTCAACCATCTCTTACTTCCGATCTTCCAAGCAATTAGAGACATTATTACTTCTCGTCATGGCTTCTGCTATAGTTAGCACTGGGCCGGTTAGGGAGAGCGCCGTCATCACACCTACTCGCTCCGAGTCTGATGAAAAGGGCATTGTAGCCGCGAGCAGCCGTCACACTGACCGGCCTATGAAACCTAAGGATTTTCCATTGTCCTGGAAACTTATGGCTCTCGTTTGTGGTATAGCCCTCTCCTGGGGCTCGTCCTTCTCAGAGAATACCCTTGGGCCGCTCAAGAAAACGTTGATTAAGGAGCTGGAAATCTCTAATGCGAAGGTAAGTAACCTATATGACATACCCTCCTATGATTAGGATTTGAGGCTAAGGCTGTTCCTGCATAGTATGGGGCCATTACCTCTGCGACGTCACTCGTGAATACAGTCCTCCCTATTATTGGTGGATATGGGCTCGACCATTATGGCGTTGAATGGTAAGCATTTTTGCCTATGTATCTCTGATGCTGAAGGGGAAGAAACAGAGTAGGAGTCATCATTTTAATTCATGAATTTTACTGATCCACCCAATTGCGAACAGGGGCTCCCTGGCTTGTTCCATTGCGATCTTAATTGGAGCTATTGTATCAGCGGCTGGCTCTAATCAAGACTCATTCGGTCTCGTCATGGGTGGTCGAGTCATCATGGGTTTTGGCAGCACTGTTATCGAGACCTGTACATCCAAAGTCAGTTCTAGCAGAAAGAAATGAAACGTCGCGCCACCAAACTGACACCCATTGTGCAGATCCTTGCGCATTGGTTTCAGCACCGAGGGCTGGGTCTGGTGTACGGCCTGGATTTGTCAATTGGTAAGTTCTGAGTAACTGTTTTCAGGAGCTACATGTTCGCTATATGCGCTGACACTCCCTTCCGGGATCCAGGAAAACTCATTGTTCTTATCGCTAAGGCTACTGCGGTTCCCATGCGAGATGCTACTGCATTCTGGGGTTGGGCGTTATGGATTCCGTCCATTGTATGCCTCGCCAACCTGTTGCAGAACATCTTTTACGTTTGGTGGGCCCGGAGTCGGCCAGAATGGACACGGATGCCAACAGGCCGCCAATTAGCCAAAGATATCTGCCGGCGTGAGGGCTTTCAGGCCGATAGCGAGGAAGCTGTGGCTATCAAGAGTGTAAGGGCTCGTTGGTACACTGCCCTTCCCGACTGGAAGATCCTCACTCGCGTGTCGTGGTTCTTTTGGCTGGTTGTGTGCTCTCAGAGCCTACAGGCTGGCGTGGTCGGTAGCTTCAACGGGCTGAATGCTGATATCATCACTCTGACCCGGGGCTCCACCGAACAGATCGCTGGTTACACATCGGCCGTGCAGCAGGTCATTCCCGTCATCGGCGCACCCTTGATTGGTACCTTTTTTGACTTCTTCGGCTATAGGATGGTGTTTGTGAGCCTTACATCGGCTATCTGGATTCTGGTGTACTGCCTCATCGGGTTCAGTCACACCAACGCTCTAGGTGGTATGGTCATCGCATCCGTGGCATCGACCATGAACGCTCTGCCCTTTTTAGCTTCCATCCCCCTCATAGTGCCGAGTCAACTCGAACTAGGGCTCGTGTTTGGCATCTGGAAGGCATTCAACAATAGTGGAAGCGTTATTGTTGATATGATTGCTGGTAGGCTGCAAGATATAACGCCAGGGGGCACTTATGAGCGCGTCATTACTTTTTTCGTTGCAGTCAAGGCCCTAGAATTCTGCCTGGGGCTCTTTTACGGTGTACTAGATAGAAGGTACATCATTTCCTGCTGAGCCCTGATAAAGTCTTTCTATTTGCTAATGGTCAGTCTATAGATACCTCGCAAGCATTCTCTCCATCAGTGAGAAGAGGCGCATGATACTTACAGAAGAACATAAGCTGGGGAATCCTATTGGACGCAAACCCAAAAAAGCATTCACTATAGTAGGACTCATGCTACTTGGCTGCTTGATTATTGTTGCCTGGGTTCTCTTTATTAGGTATTCATTGTAAGGTGCATGGTTACGCTAGGATAGACCTCTATCGGGACCTGAAGTGCCTTGGCGGCCAATGATCATATTACAGGCATACTCTTATGAGAATTATACCTGAGTACTATTTAGTATAGTAGATTCAGTATATTTCAGGTCAGGATCTAAGATATTATATAGTTCTTATAACTCATAATGGTTAGAAGCTGTATTTTATAAGTAAAGGGACTCAAGGCCCTGGAATTAGGCTAAGAATGCTTACATGACGCCAATTAAAGTCTCACTGGTCGAAACATAGAGATTAATACATAGATAAGGACATAGGTAGTCACTGCCTACACTACCGGTGGGATATGAGGTGCATGTTATTAATTCTGCTCACAATTACTAGCAACATCAATCATATTATGACTCTTTATAAAGTTTCAAAGCAGTTCCAATACTCTAACAAGAACATAACCACTAATAAAGCTCCTCCAGTCCATCCATGATCTGTACATAGACAGAGGAACGTCCCAGCCTCCAGTCTTCAACATAGAGCATTTCCACGTAACCCGATGATTACGCTCTGAGGTGATTCCGATTACAAGTCTCATTCTTCTGGTAGTATTGGGCCTAGCGATTCACCGAGCGTTGGCCACGGCCATTCCCAGGCCCTAAAAATTGCTTAGGAATGTGTGCAGGACCACGGGCCGAGTATTAGCGCTAGGCGGCGAGAAGAGCAATAGTTTTCATCCTTGTTCATAAGCCTTCTTTATTCTAGGTGTATCTCTACCCAACTCAAACCGTCTGCTTTCTGTTCCATAAGGGAAGAATCGTGGCAAACAACACTCTTGATCCAGGTAGCAGCTATGACAACCCGTGTTTCGTTAGCTTTTCTCTATTCCTCGGGAATGAAATATCATCATAAATCACCAGGTTTCCTCTCTTAGTAGAGGAGTCGTAAGTCACAGCGGCCAGAAGAACTCTATTGATAATATGTACGTATATAAAATATTACTCGCTACCCTCAATATAGCAGGTTTATCTTCCTCCTGTTAGAAGTTACTCAATAGTGATAAATCCTTACCTTTGAGGCAACTACTTACCAAACTGCCTGCCTATCTAATAACAAGCTATTTCTAACTTAGTAGTAATACGCCATTGCATTATCCCTATCTCTTAGCAAAAAGAATGCAGCACCTGGTGAAATTTGATAGAGTAATAATATATATTGAGATTCATACCTAAGTCTCGGACTTAAATAATAAATCTAAAAGCATTGATAAAAGTTCAAGGATCAAGCTGCAGAGGACTGCTATAATAAAGTTGATAGAGCCGAAAAGAAAATAGCACACTTGAAACTTCGTTTCATTTACTCTTGAAATTCCACTTAGGTTCCCTCGAAGAGGGACGAGCTGTGTCTAATACTTACAGCTTCTTCTAAATCTCATAGAGAAGCAAAGAGCTATCATGACCTCCAGCTATATAGATAATATGTTCGGCCTTATTGTAATTTTGGTACGGCGGCATAACCTCAAACTCCGGAAAGACCATACAATGTCCAGATATTTGAATAACCAGCCTATCGTTAGCTTCAAATGGTATCCCTGTTGGCCATAGCTGGATTTCAATTCTAACTATTTCCCCAGGTGTGGAAGATTCCTCGTGATTATGTGATAAAGTCTTCCAAGATTTGCTGCTGCAAGAGAGGGCTACTGATATATAACGTCTTGATGCAGAGAGCATTCCCTGAGGTCCTAGGTGTTTGAGTATGTTTACGTCCGGGCCGACTGATACCGATGTTGCTCCAACATCTTGCAAAGGTATGTTACTGTACTCAAGCAAGTTCCCCATTTGGTCTGCCTTACGAAGTTGAACAAAGACATCCATGTCGTTATGGCTTAGAGATGCAACATTCAAAATGACCGTTGAAGGGCCAACGATCGTCGTTTTCTTGGGGAAGGCAAAGGTAAATTGAACATCACCAGGGTCGGCGCCTAAGAGCTTAGAAGGGGCATCAGCTTGATATCTAACCTGGGTAGATTTGCTGGGCATCTTAGGTGACAGCCGACACTCCGGTGACAGGAAAAGACGCCTTTGTGACGAGGTTGGCAGGTCTCAAAGGGAGATCAGGGAATGAAATGTTGACTAGAAGAGCATTGTCGAAATGCAACAGCGAATAGCGGACGCGGGGCGTCTCCTCCCAGCCGTTTTCAATGCCCTTCAGGTATCTATCGAAGAACAAGCGTGGATAGTTGGTTCGCTCCTCGGTATAGAGGTCATACCATTCTTGGGTTGCATGAACGAAAAGCCTAGGTCTTAATGCTAGGACAGGTTATGGGAATGCTAAGAACCACGACAATACCATTTCTTGTCAGAGGCCAGCTCCTCGAAGCCATGGATAGACCCGATGGTGTGAGGACCAGTTGAATAACTTGCCACGATATAAGCCGGCAACCGAATATTTTCCATCCTTGCGCACATATCTTCCCAGTATTCGTCCTGCTCGGATACCTCTCTACCATTGACGGCATGTCTTCCCGCTGTCCCCTCCCTTTCGTCCATTAGCTCGCTCACTTGAATCAAAGGTGACATAGTGCACTCACCAAGGAATGATTCAGCCAAAGGAGCTGGAAATCGAGAGTTAGGAATCCCACCCCGGCACGCATGCTCTCTGAGAGGATCATTCACACTTTCCATAGAAGCAATACACGTAAGATATGGTGGCTGTTCCGCAGCAATGTACCACTGGCAAATAGCAAGCCAAGAATTTCCGGCCATTACAGCCTTGCCACTGCACCATGAGAGCTTAGAAATCTCCTCCAATGCGTCGTGGCCGTCTTCACCTTCGCCAGAACTCCACCATCTCACATCTCCTTCCGAGTCACCAATGTCTGTGGAATCGAGTTGACGATGGCATATTGCTTCGGGACCCATTCAGCCGTATGTGTGATTCGAACTGTCTTCGCAAGAGTCAGCACGCTCGCTATCTACCTATCAAGCATTATTTTTGAAAGTATTTTTCGCAATTCAAAGCTCGGTAATACTCTTTCTCCAGCCCCTCCAAGACTCATAATGTCTTTGACCGGGTTGAATTAAGGTCTAAGGGCTCTAGCATCACAAGATCTTCCTTGTCACAACTTGCATAGTAGCTAACATCGTGGCAGGATCAAGCAATGTTCGGCAAAGCCTATCTACTTCACAGCATGATGCTAGCAACTTTTCGACATGCGGTATTTTCCAGGAGCAGTCTGATGACTCTCAAGACGGAGCTTATCACGAATTCCCACACAATGGCTCACACGGGAATAGTTGAAGAGGTACGACCTCGTCCCAGCCAAAGATTCCCTTATGGCCGTGCTAACTCGTTTTGACTGCATCGAGACCGGCATTTCCTGCCTTTTTCCTAGACATATCTCTCTATTTCCTTAGCGGCCACCGTCCCACGTTACGGTATGAAGATATAAGCTTGAGATCGCCTTGCTCCGAACGACTTTGGGAAGCCGCTACACTAGAAAGCTGGCAGCAGATAAAAGTTCTAGAGTCGAAGAAACGGACCACAATGGAATTCATCAACTATGTAGATCAAGCCATGGACCCAGAAGGCCGATCAAGACTACCGTATCTAGTGGAGGACGAGTATGTGTATGGGCTTTGCACGATATTAGCGTGGCTTCACCAAAATTTCAATCGTAATCGGTGCTGGAAACCCGTCGGACTGTCCGTGTCAACGTCCGGGGCTCCCCTCCCCCAGATTCTGCCTGGAGCGCTATCTATTGGGCGATCCAGTCGGACAATTGGAGGAAGCAGTACGAAAAGGATAAGGCGATGGGATGAGTGCTGCCATCCAGGACTCACGCTGAGGTGGTGGACATGAACGCCAAGCAACTTTACCACGTATCGCAGCTGGAGCTCAGAGCTAACTTGAAGGCAATAGCCGAACTTTCCATGGACAAGGAACATTGCACCGGCGTTTACAGGAGGTATCTAGAAAAAATAATCATGGGGGTGGGTGGAGACAATTGATACACGGTGGGCCTTGTAGCACGCAGCCCAGGTCCTGGAGCTTTGACGAGAGAGGTTGAGTTGCGGCAAGAAGGCTCATACCAACAACCACCAGAGCGCCACGGCAGGACAGGGTGAACTTCATGCAGGCCTCATTGCTTTGATAGCTGTATATGAGGGAGGCCTTGTTTTGTGGGCATCCGCGCGCTCAGTTCAGGTGTGCGACGCTTGCACTACGGGTTCAAGCTTACATACAGCTTCCATAGCTTCTGAATCTTTTGATCTCTTGGGTGATAACACAGCTCGTGCCTTGCTTCACTGGATCGAGCATGGCGGACGGGAAGGAACTATTGTGTGCGCCTGCAGACTGAGGGTTGTGATAGGATATTACGAGACCAGCCTCGCTCGCGGTAGCAGGCATTGGCATTGTGGTTATCAAATGGCAGCAAGACTGTCAAGATTTAAGCAGATACATTGATAAGTGACATTATGGTTGTCCAGTATAAGAGTTTGTAGCCAGCATCTCTGAAAGGGAACGGAGTAGCTGAAGTTGCGCAAGGATCGGACTTCCATGGCCGTTTCTTACGCTAGAACACTATCCTGGATCTCGTATGGCATAACCGGCAGCCTTCAATTTCTCCGGAGCATTTTTTGAGATTCACCTACTATCAAAGCCTTTGAAGTTATAGACTTTAAGCCTTATAAACTGCTGTAATAATGAATCTGCTGCTAATAAAACACCTACGCCATAATAAATATAAGCAGTTTAACCACTTAAGACTAGCAAGACTAAAGATAGAAGAAATGACTATGTTACTAGAGGTCCTGCTGATTTTCTTCAATTCGTAAGCCAGGCAGGGATGGTATAAAAGATATATTTAAGCGTCCCAGTTCGTCTTATTTGTCATTGAAATTGCATCTCACCACCGCTATCTTCTCAATTATACCGATGAAAACTTTCACGTTGACCGTTTGCGAATTGGCGAAGTACCTCCAGCGGCGATTAATATGAGGGAATGAATGGCTTTGTTATTGAGAGGCGATATTATGAAGCATATACATTATTTCATGCACACTGGTTGTAATTTTTACTTTGAGAGACCATATGCTTTCTATATGTTCTTATCCGTAGGATTCAATTCGTTAAGCCGGAGAAGTCTAAAATTTCGAGACCTGTCAACCCCAGCAGGAATGTTTGGCTATCATTATACGGCGCCAGAAGGAAGCCGTCATCCATTACAGGGACGCTATGCGGGATTGGCGCCTCCTGTGGATCACCTTGAGACACGATGAAAGCAGAAGAGGACGATTCCCATCCAGAAGGGTCCCATACCGGTGCCAAATTTCTACCGCCGCTGGGAGGGTGAAAATGCCAGGGATCTGCTTGCGATATTAGTGGCATCGAGTTTGTTATCGAAACTTCTCTTGATGCCCCGCTTTCAATGCTCCCTTGGAGCCGGCCTGATGTTGAAAGCCAATCAGTCCACGCATTATAACCCAATCCAGCCGTTGCTGGGATTCCATCGGATGGTGAAGCTGGTGAAGTCTGGTCGAGTTTCGTTATGGCCTCATTCACGATCGATCGCAGGCTTTCAACAAATTTTACACCCGCCATAGCCGCTACGTCTCCAATGGCCATCTTATGAAGGCAGTCCATGCCAAATGCCACCTTGTGCTCGAAAGCAGAATCCCGTTCCAACACGCCTGTCAGTAGGGTTACAATCGTTGCGATACTGCAAGCTTGAAAATCGGTGAAGGAAAACCGAGCCATCTTCCCACTGCGTGCTAGGCTCTCAAATAGCTGAAGGAGCTTCGCGGCGGCTTTGGTGCAAGACCGTGATAGTTTATCAGCAGCCTCGGTGACATGTGGGGGGTTTGCTTCTCGACCGAAATGATAGCGGAGCTTGGCTCGCACTCTCGTGACAAGGGAGAGATTGCCCATGGCAATCCAAGCAGAGTAATAATTCATGTAGAGATGCACCACTGCGCGATAAGCTGAGTCCCTGGGTCGTACGTTCTCCAGCCTACAATGAAGCGGTAAGGACTTCTTCCAACTCTTGAGCGCCTCTGCGTCTCTATTCGTGGTTGTCAAATTTAGGGTATCGGCTGAGACGCCCCTGTTTAAGTCATGTTAACAGAGGTTCTGAACTGCAATGGATGCCATACCTCACTTCGGCCACGCGGTCGAGGATCTTCACCAGACGCGCGTTAGCTAGCTGGTGCTGTATGTTATCAAACCTTTGGGTGCTATCTAAAAGCGGTAGTGGTGATGGAAAGGGTGTGGTGATGATGTCAATGCTAACAGAACGAGGTCGGTTCAGTTTGACTGTTAAGGTTCTGCACAAGGGACGGTTAGGACGTTGCAATAAGATTGGGGCGGCCATCTAACCTCTCAAGAGAGTATATGGACCACCAGAGGCGACGTTGCACTTCTATTTCGCCCAAGTCAACGTTCGAGTCATCTGTGTTCTGATGGAGGTCGAATGCGATAGCTTTCCGCAATGCTATACCTATGTAGATGTACGATGACCCGATGGAAGTTTGCGGCAGCAAATAGACTCCCAGAGCGAAAGTGGCCTGTATTGATCTCAGGCATGACTGCTCTATGACATCGGAAACTAGTAACCTAGCCTGACTGTAAAAAATCTGGCCGGGGTCCCCATCCTCGAGGGGCGGTCCTGAGGTAACCCCCTTTGGTGTTAGGAGTGGCGTTCGCTGGCTTCCAAGAGCAAAAGCTGCCAGCGCGAGGCAGATGAAACTAGGATCAGACCGCAGAGGCGAACTCGGGTCGGTATAAAATTGGTCGATCTCCTTTAAGAACTGGGCTTGATCGAAATAGAAGAAGCTGTCAGTACCATAGGTCGTACAGACAGTGAGTAAAAAGTCTGCGACCTGCCGAGGAGGAAACGCGTCGATGGCTTTCTGTAATCGTAACAAGTCCTCCGACTCGAGAGGACCTGGACGGGTTGTCTACTCCAATGCATTAGCTTACCTCGCCTTGCAGCTACCAGTAAGCTGTCTCACCGCCTGCGTCGTCACCGTTTCTGCATCGTCTAAATGTCCCTCTTGGTCCAGGGAGAAAATGTCCCGCAAATGTGAGAGAAATTTCGGCCATGGTATTCTTTCCGACTGATCTGTGCGGAGTAAGTGGTGAGCGAGGATAGCATGGAGTCTGGTGAGAGTGAACTAACGATTCTGAACGGAAACCGTGCTCCCACGGCTAGCAGGAACGCCAGTTGACGCAACATTGCTCAAAGTGACAGGTACTCCATCATGCAAGGAGGATTGTCTTTCGTCGTGGGGCGGAGGTATCTCCTCTCTCCCTTGTGTGTCAGAACATGCTACTTGATTCCCGTGGGTTACGAGCCTCTCAAAACTACAGGGCAAGCTGTCGAGGAAACATCTTTGGCATATACCAGGGAGCGACTCGACACATTTGCTCTTTCTCGCCTTACAGCGCTCGCATCTAGGACTTTGCGTCAGTGAAGTGATTTGGAATGTACAGTTAGGGTCAAGCGGCGTACGCTCGAGGTGCTCTTTTTCGGTTTTCCTCGGCCACACGTCTGCGACCCCTGCGACGAATGGCGGCGGTAGAGACTGTTCTTCCCATGCTTGCCTGGGAACGGCACTTGATGTCAAAGATATCCCGATAGCTTTCACGATAGAAGGAGTGAGCGCTTCGGCAATATGTCAATTAATCCACAGCTAATCAGCTGCGTAAGCGGAACATTGAAGCTAATAGCCTTCGTACTCTAGCGTTAAATGATATTACGTGCTTATCGGCGTGTGGGGAACGCTGTTCTTGGTTAGCTCTGTGGTGCAACTGTACCTTCGAAGGGTGTTTCATGAGCTTTGGGAAAAGGAGTGATCTAGGCATGCAAGACGTCAAATTTTATTGCTCCTCCGAGCAGATGCCGGGTCGTAGGATTTACCTAGGGATGCATTGCTCCCAGTCAAATCGTGAGGTCAAAGCTGTGACTCTCTCTACTGGGAATTTGCACGCTCATACGTAACTTGGGCTCATTTTTCTCATTACGAAGTACTACCATGTAAATTAGCAAAAGTCACGTGTTAGCTTCCGTCACTGGTGGTGACGTTTTGCCGATCGTGCGCCGATAGCGTTCGGCAATCTGTCCGTGGCTGTGAAGACTATAGCCGGCATCAATCGCCCCTCCGACGAAACCCGCATGAATATCTGAAGCATGGTCCGGTCGTACTGCAGATTAGCCGAAGACTAAAGGCGTTATCTCCGCAATTCTCCTTGTTCTCAAAGTGAACGGAAAGGCTATTGAAGGTAGATAATGTGATGCACATCACAGCCCTCAACCGCATACTTCTGATGTTAACCAGTAAGTGGAGTAGCCACTTGTTCCGGCTCATTTAGAGGCAGTAAGTAATACCCATCTTAATAGTCCTCAAGCTAAAGACGTCTTTGATACGATAGAACTCAAGGATCAAGTCGACGCTATAATGGAGAGCATGAACTCGGCCGATAACTTTACTTTCGAAGGACATGCCTACGTCCGAGGCAAGGCATCGGGCAGACTGATTGCTAGCGACTTGGAGCTGAGCTTTTGGGGTGGCGTTAATTCACAAACTGGCGAGATCATTGACCGCCACCACAGGTTGTGCGGGAGACATCTTCAAGACAACATCCTCGCTATTCCTGGTGGCCGTGGCTCGTGTTCTGGGAGTGGCGTACTATTGGAACTCATTCTCAACAACAAGGGACCAAGAGCAATATTGTTCCAACGGCGGGAAGATATTCTTACCCTCGGAGTCATGATCGCCGAGGAGATATTTGGCAAAGCTATACCGATCGTAACGCTCGACCCGGCAGACTTCCAACATGTGCTAGAGCATGATGGATATCGCATCCATGTCGATGGCCCTTATGTCTCAACCCATCAAGTTGTCGAAAATGATAGTCATTGCGAATCAAATGGCAATAGAAATCCCTCCAGCCCTCTCGCAAGTAACGTAAAGCTCTCTAAACTCGACAAAGCCTTAGTCGATGGTACCTACGGGGAAGCTGCTCATGCATCAATACGAATTGTTCTACGGATGGCAGATTTAATGGGAGCGACGGAGCTGATAGATGTCAGCCAGGTTCATGTCGACGGCTGCATCTATACAGGGCCGGGCTCGCTTGCTTTCGCTGAGCGGCTTCGGGATTGGGGAGGAAGGGTTCGCGTCCCCACAACATTGAACTCGATCTCTATCGATCAGAAGCGCTGGCGCGCCCAAGGCATCAGCTCCGTAGTTGGAGAAGCAGCTAAAAAGCTTGCAGAAGCCTATACCGACATGGGCGCTCAGCCAACTTTTACCTGTGCACCGTATCAGCTCGAGGGCGTGCCAAAATTTGGTGATAACGTGGCATGGGCCGAGTCGAATGCCGTCGTCTACGCCAATAGCGTGCTAGGGGCTAGGACCATGAAATACCCTGACTTCCTGGACATAGCTATTGCTCTTACCGGTCGGGCACCGAAGGGGGGTCCTCACATTGTCAATAACAGGCGGGCTACACTTATTATCCGGCTTTCGAAACCCCAAGATATCAAAGGAATCGATGATTCTTTCTATCCTCTTTTGGGTTACCACGTAGGAACTTTATCTTCAAGCCATATCCCAGTAGTGGTTGGTCTAGAACATCTCGGTCCAGCCAGGGATGATCTGAAAGCTTTTGGAGCCGCTTTCGCAACGGTTTCCAGTGCACCCATGTTTCACATCCTTGGTATCACGCCAGAAGCGACCTCCCTTGAGGCCACTATCGGCAAAGGACATTACGTACCTACCGTAGAGGTGCAGGTTAACGACCTGGTCGGATGTTGGGACAAGCTCAACAGCTCATTGAGGAAGCAAAAGGTGGACCTAGTATCGCTCGGAAATCCACATTTCTCTTTACCTGAGATTAGGAGGCTAGCCGAGCTCTGCGAGGACCGCAAGAGAAGTAAAGACATCGCCATAATGGTGGCATGTGGGAGGGCAACTTACAGCTTGGCCAGGCAGGCAGGACTCGTTCGGGAACTTGAAGAGTTCGGGGTAAACTTCATCACAGACACTTGCTGGTGCATGATAACTGACCCAGTGATACCGCAATCTACGAAAACAATTATGACTAATTCTGCTAAGTATGCACATTATGG
Organism: Nectriaceae sp. PG4201; assembly: GCA_023628695.1. Taxonomy (NCBI): domain Eukaryota; kingdom Fungi; phylum Ascomycota; class Sordariomycetes; order Hypocreales; family Nectriaceae; species Nectriaceae sp. PG4201. Next base: position 14,880 of record JAMAKE010000167.1, on the reverse strand, counting down.
ACCTGGCATCACTGGGAGGGATTTCTGCTTCGGAAGTCTTGCTCTTTGTGTCGAGACTGCTTGTCGCGGAAGTTATAAAAAAAGCAAACCTCAATGGTTGGAAAATACAGTCGTATGAACTGTAGAGATTCAAGGCAACAATAGATTTAATGATATTTTAGTGAATTTTTTTGAAAGTTCAAACCCTTGTGGTGATTTCTTTGGCAATCGTATTATTACCAAGTCGGTCTACTGCAAGATGTATGTCCGTAATTTCTCAGACAATCCATATGTGATCACCATGCGACATATAACAGGCAGACATCAACCAATGACCCTTCGCTTCTATTCACACTAAGACCTTGGTGTTCCGACCAACCTGGGGAATATTCTATTCGGCCAGCTACAATGTTATAATATCACATTTACACTACTCGAACTCTAGCCAAATTTATTTGCTGATATCATATTCTAGCTGCCTAGTTCCTCTGTTAGATTGTGTTACCCTTGGCGAGACTCATATCTCCCCAACTTGTTCCGAGAAACTGACTAAACCTCGCACCACAATGACAAAGTTACAGAATACAAACTCGGGTAGGAACCCGATAGAGATCAGATCAGTACTCGAGGATCCAGACTAGTTAGATAGGTACAATTGTTTTCCTCCGTTTCTTTCTCCTCCAAAAACCGGTCCGCTGCTTAATCGATATCCGTGTGCAAACGGCTGTGCAAATGGCGCTCCTTCCGCCACTCAAGCAATCCAGTACCAAATTCTTTCGACGATATTCCTAGGGACAGGGATCTTATCCATGGCCTCTAACTCATCCATTTCGCGTTTTCCGGTAATTGCGTCGATGTGAGGCGTGCGAATGAGAAACGGTGTACGAAACCAAATCTTGTGACCGATGTACAAGGCGAGGAAAATAGGAATAGTGATATATGCAGCGATGAAGTCTCGAGTATTCCAGTTGCCGCTAATAAAAATAGCAAAGCCGTTTGTCAGAGTAATGAGGCTTATCAGAACCAGGACGACCCATGCGGCGTAAGGCTGGAAAGGGGTCTTATAAGGCAGTGTCTGGAGTAAGTTATTATACTCAAGGGCGCGCCGAAAGCGAAGATAGGTAATCATAATGATTATCCAAGCGATTAAACCTGAGATCGTCGAAATATTGCTGAACCAGCTGAAAACGGTCGCGCCCGAGTTCGATAGGTTAAGGAAAGCAAGGAGACCGGGAGACCAAGTAAAAAGGACGGCGACCCAAGGAACACCTGCCTTATTAGTGATTTGAAACCACTTTGGAGCTTGATTATTGAGTGCCATAGAATAGAGGATACGGCTGCCCGAGTAAAGAAATGAGTTCCCCGCAGACCAGACAGCGGTAAGAATCGCACCGTTGATGATATGACTTAATATGGGTTGAATGCCAACTCTCTGGATGCCGATAACGAATGGAGAGGCGCTAGCGTCGGAGGATCCAAGCAGCTGAGGGTCGTTAGACGGGACAAGAATCCCAATCAGGAGGGAGGAGATGCCGTAAAAGACTGCAAGTCGCCAAATAAAACGACGCGATGCCTTCGGGATATTACGCCGAGGGGCGACAGTCTCACCAGCAGCGATTGCAATGAGCTCCGGCGATGTAATAAAGGCAAGTCCTGCACTAATCAAGGCACTCCAATACGCAAGGAACCTGCCAGTTGCACCTGATGCATTGTACCCCTTAAACGCGCCAGGATCCTTCCAATAGGAAAATCCACGAATGCGGTCCTGCTTAGGGCCTCCACCAAAAAAAATAACAATGCCCAATATAATCAGTCCGCAAATAGTAATAAGCTTAATACTTGCAAACCAAAACTCAGCCTCGCCAAAATAAGAGACAGCCACGATATTGAGCAATAAGATAACAAGTAAGAAAATTGATATCCATAGGGCAATATTCACTGGAGGGCTCCAATATTCAATAACAATCCCAGCAGTAACAGCCTCTGTTCCAATGAGCATAGAATATACATACCAATAGTTCCAGCCTGCAGCAAAGGCCAAGCTAGAATCGACAAAACGGCCAACAAAATAAGGAATGGTGATACCACGCAGAGGTAGATATGTAACCATTTCCGCGAGGGCATTCATAACAATATAAACCACCAGCATCATAGTCAGATACCCCATGAAAAGAGGAGCGGGACCGGTGCGAGCGAGAATGGCACCAGAGCCGATAAAGAGACCGGTTCCAATAGCACCGCCTGAAGAAACGGATTGTTAGACGGAAGATTACCCTATTATTCAGACACAACCAATAGATGCTGATCTTACCTAGGGCTAAGAACTGGATATGTCGGCTCTTGAGACCTCGTTTAAGCTGATCATGGGAGGTTGCAAGGTTGGGGTCGAAGGACACGCCTGGTTGGCTCTCCTCTTGGCGGAGGGGGAGTCCGTTGCCATCAATATCGTTCAGATCTTTCTCAGCCATAGTATGAAATGCTGTCTGCGATGCTCGGAGGTTGGTAAAAAAGATAAGGAATGAATAAAAGTATGATCAAGGGGTCAAAGTGTGTTAGTCGTGTAGGAACAGACCGGTCGATTTTATATGTCGCTACTAAATTGCGGCTCTCGAAACTTTCCAGGTTAAAGCGCGGGCGTACCTATCAGTATAGAAATGGTAAGGCGTCAGGCAAGGTCGCGCAATCTCTAGTGTAATGCGTAAACTGCCTGCTTCAGTGGCCCTGGTTAGCATCGATCCTGGCCTTCCACACTAAACGACCTCACGCAGGAAGATATGTGGAGACCCAGGCCCCTTCTGATTGGGAGTTGCAGATCGTCCACGCACTACCACCGAAAGCCAATCGGCAGTGTGCTCTCGGATAAGGACGGTTCGGAAGACTGTCACCATGACTGGGCAGATACCCGATCGTGAGTAATGTATTATTTTGCCAGCGTCGGATGGCGCTGATCCTCAAGACGCCGCGCTCGCCAGTTAGATTTTGAGGTAAGGGCGAAATCTAACGCGTGAAATGTGCCGGCAGTAACCGGGCTGAGTTGGCCTAAAGCGAGGAGGGACAGTTGTGGAGAGACCATGCCATTATTCTCACGATAGACCCGCGAAAAAGAGACCGAACGAGTTTTGTCACTGCTGCAGTACCAGACGTTTGTAGTGAGGCGTGTTATCATAGTTACCCACAATTAGCGGCTCTCGAATAGTCCCGAAGCCCGAGGAATCAAGGACAGCCGACCTTGTGATTTTTTTTTATCACTCTTGGGGATCGCCAATCTGGTTTAAACGGGGGTCTCAAGGCCATTAAGCGATATCAGGCGGATCAGGGACGGTGTAGACTATTTCTGCGCACTAAAGTCGATTAATCGGTACTATTGAGACTACATCAACGACGCAGGTAGAAGTTAGCAGAGTAAAGAATCCTTCATCCCTTGTTGAATCATGAATTATCTTTTCAACATATTACCGTGCTATTGGAAAACGGTTCATTGTTAGTCTATCGACTCAAAAAAAATCTGTATGAAGCGAACGTCAACTTACCCTCCAGATGCTGCTGCGCTACCAGCCCCAACTCTCCGCCGACGACTAAGACCGCGCATAGACCTGTCACCTCTATAGGGTAAACCACCATTCCTTTCGCGGTATTCATGTTGTTCGAGTTGGCGCGCTGCAATTGCGCGGCTGTAACCATTCCTGTATTCATTCGGTCTTGATGGTCCGCAGCCCATGATCGTAGTTTTCTTTGTATCGTAGCACGCTTTAGGTTTATTGCTAGTATTTTAAGGAATTGACTGATGAGGAGGAAGGGCTTGGAACGTTGAATTTAAGGCGAGCACCTTGCTTCAAGGCATTTTCAGTCACTGACATCATATCCTTCATCGGCAGTAAATTCCATGTAAGGCAGGTTGAGTGCTAAGTAAGGTGCTTCCAGAAGAGAACATAAATACTCTACATATTTGATACACTAAACCCCCTTTATTCACAGAGACTCGGTAAAGGGTGAGTGTACCCACAGATCGACCTCTTATATTCTGTTTTAAGAAATGCTTCATAACGACGCAACTCGGAATTGCCCCACAATCGAGTCCATGTCGAGACTCCGCCACATCCGTTCGATACTGCACCAAGTATATGATTGTTTTCAGCAGGTCGGTAGTGAGAATAAGTAAATGGCGATCCCGTTGCTAATGACTACCCACCGTTGAAACAAGTCGTCAAGTGTCGTTCTCAGCACCAGGCGGTGTACCTCTATTCCGCTATCATATGTCTGTACGAACTAACAAATCCGCCTAGCTCCAAGGGAGACTGATCGTTAGCTTCATTGTTGAAGGTGCACGCTGAACTCATCCGCGAATGACGTTGGAGCTAACAATTGCCCAAGCGCAGCACTAAATGCACTGCCTTGACGGGCAGGCGGCCTGGTGCTAGACATTGTACTTCATTGGTCAATTAAAAAGCTTTAATCTTTTAATGAATCGAAGAAAATGGAGGACAGGTGTTCGTAAAGAGGCCGATACCATCATGCTCTGTATTTTTTTCTGCCTCAAAGTTCAGACAGCCAAACAGCCTATATAAAGGACCAGAAGTGCATGCTTACGCTCCTCATGGGGACTTTTGGTCGAATCTGCCGGAACCACACCTACTGCTGTGAGTAAATCTGTACGTGATCGTTCTGCCAACTTGAGTGTATTTGTAGGATACGAATTAGTGCCCGGGCAAATTTTGCCATTATACAATTTACCACGGCGACGGCCTTCCCAATACCAGCGCGTCACAATGCGCCATTCCCGATCTTACAGGAATACAAGCTTAGAATACGATGTATCTGCCACAAAATTAAGCGAAGGTTTTCTCACGTTCAGTATGTAGACTAACCTGCAGGCCGGAGAAGCCAAGAAGTCGCACCTTTTTTCTTTTTACCCTCTGGAGGAGAATACACCACTAGCTGATGTTCAAATTAATCATACAAGAGTTCGGGTGTTGGGAAAGGGACTTGAAATCACAAAACTAACACAAGGCATGCTCATAGGTTCCCCAAGCGTGTCCTTGTCACATAGGCACACCCGTTGCTGGCAAGGAAGATATCATCGTGTCAAATTTGAAGTATTGGAGTACTCGTGGGGCCGTTTTCGCAGTATATATTTTCCTATGCCTTGATATTTAACTAATTTCACTGAGACAAACGTTACTGCCTATAGCCTATCGAGCATTTGATCTCCTAGCAATTCTGTTGGCTACTTCATCAGTGGCCGGCTAGCGAATGAGTTCTGGGCACTATTTTACTTTGGGTTGATACGATGGGGATCACCCCTTCCGGAGAGTCTTTGACTGTCAACTCGACAGATGCATGTTTATACATTTGATGTGAGGGCCCATTCACTAGTATATCCATTTCGAGGAGCGGTGTAGCACCCAACAAGACTCAGATGCCCAGCAAGATTGCCCATGGTCTTTCATTCCAGGTTGTAACAAAGGTAGGTTATAAAATTCCGCCTACAAGGTTAACAAGTGCATGATGTCCAACTTCACCGTCCACGTCGTCGAGAGTCTGCTAGGGACATCACTAACGGCGGGAATCACTAGAACCCTCTGTTTTGACGAGCATTTGGTGTTCTCAACTACCTTAAGAGTACAATACTCAAGGCGGCAATTATTGTTGGATCGGTGACAAGAAGGAGGGCGAATACAGAGAATGAAGTTTCACTACCAGGCCGCTGGTCGTAGTATTGTTGGCGGAACTTATCTGCCCTACCGGAGGTATGACTGGTCCAGGGACTCCGCATACACAGCATTGGCGCGTCTCACTTAGGAGAAAGCACAGCCACAGCGCCAAAGATATAGCGCAGGTGTCAGTCTACTCTCGGGTACAGTTAATTCTGTCTTTCGCTTAGCAGCCTGTCTCGTTTAATACTACCTTATATCGGTTTAAGCCTGATAGGCCGGAGAGGAGAGCTATTGAATCGTGCTGCTGTGGCGCCTGTGAAGCATTTGCAGCCTGACTTAGCTAGAGCTGTGATGAGTCTATGATATTCTAATTAGGCTAGCAAAATAACCTCAAGTCTCGGAAACGGTGATTCAAGCGAAACCGACGGCCTCAAATCAAGTCGCATCGGGGTCGAGTCGAGCCCATTCCCAAGCATGCTCCCGCAAGACATCTTGCACCAAAGCAGCGATAGGGGACACTTTGGTACACACAGGCATTTCAGTCAAGCTAATCGCGGCGTCAAATCAAGAGTGCAAAGCGGCCAGCACTTGCATTCCACCAATCTTCAGGCGAAATGCGGCAGGGGTATGCAAATTATGAAGAAATGTGATTCAACCCTTAATCCCTGACAACCCCTCACCCTCTCACCCTCTGCTGCGGGAGCTATTTTGCAAGGTAAGATATCATCCACTAAGAACCACGTCTGGGCTAAGAGTGTATGCATCTGTGGGTCAACCAGCAGCAAAGTGCCTTGCAATCAGAGGAAACTCTGACGTGTCACTCTGGCAATTGCACAAATTGAATCTGCATGGCTCGACGCCTCTCATGTGACCAGTCGTGGACCACCGAGCTTAATTCCTCGTCCCCCTCCTTTCCCCTCTTTTCGAAATGGTGCCATTGTGCAAACCACAAAGATGTCGGCACCGATTGAGGCGGTAAGTATTATCACCTAACCAAGTTTGGGCCAGTGTACGGCCCAACCTTGGCGCGATGAATCGCGAGCAACACTGCAGTGAAGCAGAAAATCATGTCGTCAACTAACATCCGGACCAGGATGCCACTCTCGATGGTCAAAGTGATTTTGACTCGGAAAGGTAAGTCGCTGTCTCTTAACAGTCAACACTAGGTTGGATTCTGATTTGGGGAAATAGCGTTTCTGGATCGACCGCTTCTATCACATCCAGCATTTTTGAACGCCGTTATTTCCAAGGCAGGGCCTATGCTAACCCTAAATATGGCCCGCATTGGTATGCCATTCCACCGTTCCCACTTGTGCAGTGAACTCTACCAACATCGCCTAGGGCTCCAAACGACGAGGAACAGCTTGAAGCCCTCGACATTATGTATTACTCCTCCATAGATACTGGCTAACTGCGGCATGTTGACTGATCATTGTTCGACAGACATCATTGGTTGACGATGATGCTTGGCGACAAACTATATCTCCCACCTCTAGGGCCGAGCCCTCAGGTGAGCCTAACAAAGACATATAGCTTGAGGATTACACGCTTACTCAATAGCAGAATATCCTTGACGTTGGGACTGGAACAGGCATCTGGGCTATGTGAGTATCGCCACATGACATTACAGTCCCCTATTGATTAGCAGTAGCAATATTGCAGACCAATTCCCCTCTGCGAAGGTCATAGCTACCGATGTTTCGCCCACACAGCCGTGCTGGGTGCCCCCTAACTTGGAATTTCAGATCGATGATGCTCAGCTGGACTGGACCTTCGAGCCTGAGTCATTCGACTTTATCCATATTCGCTATATGCAAGGCACAATTGACGATTGGGAAAAGCTATACAGCCAGATTTACAAATTTCTAAAGCCAGGCGGTTGGTTCCAACACATGGAGCCTGATCTTCAAATGTTGTCCGAAAACCCTGATATTAAAGTCGACGAGGAACAGTACGTGTTGTGTTTCCCTTTGAGGCATATGTTTTATGTCTAGGATGGTAGAGACTAATTAGAGAATCTGCAGTATCTTTAGCCGGTGGGCTCAAGTATTTCGTCAGGTCGGTGAGAAGATGGGGCGAACTTTGGACTTTGGTGATCGTAAACTGGAAAAGCTTGCTAAAGGGGCCAGTTTCAAGAGCATTGACTATGAGATTCACAAGATCCCCGTTGGTCAGTGGCCAAAGGATAAGAAACTGAAAGAACTAGGAACCTTTGTCGGCCTTTCCTTTAGTCAAGCATTGGATGGTTTTGTGAAGTTGCCTCTGTGTGACATTTTGGGCTGGAGTCCTGCGGAGATGCACTGTTTCGCTGCTGAGATGCGCCGTCACCTCTTGAACCCAAAGACTCACACTACAGGTTTTGTGTATGTGCCCTCTACCTTCCGATCCAAGATTATTCTGTTGACAAAGCAACTTATTAGATTCAGCGTATTTGGCCAAAAGCCGAGTTGCTAGCAGAGTCGGCACTAGTTAATCTACTAACAGTCAGGCACCGTTTCTTGCAAAATTGAAAACACCTGATGGCTCAATGGCTAGGGTATATCCCCGACAAGTTGACAGTGACTTGAGATGTTCAGTAGTAAGTAGATCGCCTCCGCCGTGTAGACATTGAATCTACGGCTGGTTCTGTGAAAACAGGGTGCACAAACCAAAGATACCGCCCTTAGCAAACCCCGACGTGACTTCCTAGTAATCTTCATCTCAAATATAAGCTCTTGGTGTATTCTGGCCCTGTTAAAGTCAGATGCTGATCGATGTAAAACAGATATCTAAATAATCTTGAAGCAGACCCCACATGGATAACGCGGAAGAGACCAATCGAAGGCTTGTCTTTAAATAAAAAAACAAGCAAAGCAAAATAGTACGATCATTTAGTAAACTCCATCACCAGAAACCAGCGGATACGCAAGGGTCGTTGAGGCAAGGATGCAGAAGGAAATCCCTGCTGTACATAGAGTAATAAGCGCAGGTTGGATCTTTGCTTGAGAGGAAGCCAAATTTGGATCCACTGGTATAATAGAAGATATCTGATTATATGTAACGTTTCTAAATCAGGCTAAGACTTTCTACGGATAACCTCAGTAAGTAATTGTGAGGCGCAGGAGTTCCACTAAGAGATTGGACGCGAGGGTAATACCCAGTTCTGGCTCTGTGTTCGAAATATGCTGGTTGTGGGTGGCCACGAATATAGGAAGACGAGAGGCAAAAGAGCCAACAGTTTGTTTTACTTTAGTCTTCTACTATTGCTGATCTCTTTTACAGCCTAACTTCTGTCATGAGTCATACGAACTCTTCTCTTTGCAATATTGCCTATTATGCGCTAATTCGCTGAGCAAGTGTTCAAGTAATGCTAAGCATTGTATACTCTTAGATTTGATCAATTTTGCAACCGTAGGTAGGTGTCTAGTCTGCTATATTTGTTTTGTTTTGATGCTTGCTGGTAGCTGTGAATAATCTCTCCCACATGCTCTTTACACACCGACAGCTATTTGCTTCTCTATATTTATCAATTGGCTGGGGCTCGCAATTAATCAGCATGCTTAGGATCAAGGAGTGTAGAAGCGCTGCATCGGCAATAAGGGATGTAATGCGGTTCAGCACTACTTGCTCATCCCCGAGATCATTTCGGCTTTCTTTACCCATATATGCTCTAAATAGCGAGCCTGACCTGGTTTCCTCCGTGCTGGAAACATGTTGGCCTGTCAGGTCTGATATCCTATCCAGCCGAGCTTTCCAAAATCCAAGCTGTGTCGAAAGCTTCGTTGTGCTTTCCGCCAGTGGAATGAGCATTCCCATAACGCGGATTTGAGAAACCTCCCGCGCTTCCCTTAGCATGCCGCATAGTCCGAGCTCGACATCTTCTACTAGAAGATCCGTAGGTATGAGCATGCTATCGGTAGCGAGTAGTTGGTTCATCTTATAGGTCTGGCGGTCACGAGGCTCTTCGGCATACCTCAGGTAGAACACGTCCAGCGACTTGGTATTCCATAAGCTGAACCTCGAGGTTAGATCGGCGTCCAGCTCGGCGGCATGGAGAAGCGCAGGTTGAGAACGTAATATTGCCAGGTAGGTGTCGAGCTTAATTATAGTAGCAACAAGCCTGTTAGTGTTGCATATTAGCCATGATTCGTGTTCGTGCAAAAGGCTCTAGAGAAGAGCAGACCTCTTCCAATTTTCACGTATGGATAGTGTATATGGCATAAAGGTTCCTGGGAAGTGATTGAGTTCTTGGTACACCATGGCTTCAGAGTTGAAAAATCGGATTGTCTTCAGCATTCGTATGACGAGTGTATTGAATAGGCATGCTCTGTCTAACACGGGTTTTGTCTAGGGATGCTTAGATTAGTCTCGCCTCGTGGAATGTCAGGAGTTAGACCAACCCCAAATGAAAGGCCAAAAACAACGTTGAGAAGCATGCCTGGTAGACTTTGAACTGCCATGGCTTATCCGCAATAAAATGTAATGACAACTAGATAATCAACTATGAGTATAAATCTTCTTTATTATAATGCAGGGGAAATACCCACAATTGCTTAACAGAAACCTCCTACTAGAGCTTCGTGGATTTGAAGGGCGAGATCCTTGGCGGCATTATTTAATTCCTGAAGTTGACAACCACATAAGATTACTGTTACCAAAAGAGTGAGAGGCTCGCCGTCCATGTCAAATGAGGTAGAGTGAATAACTGGCCACCGGTGATGCAGGTGCTTGAAGTACATTTGACAGCATGTTTCAAACCAGACCCTGGAGTCTTCTTGTATTCTCCAATCTCGAAGTTTCCCCACTGTGAGATCTGTAACCGAGGTACTGACTATATCATAGAGGAAGCGCATGGAGGTGAGCGCAATCTGAGGGTGCGCCCTATCGTTAGGACTTTTCTCTACTGCATTACCGTCGGTTGAGCAGGAATCCAGGCAACGAGCGGAATCTGCAGAATGTATCTCTTCCTGCTGGAGTTTGCTAGGCGCCCGAAGATTCTCTCTTGGATAGCTTGCTCTGGCTGGGGTGAATATGCAGTGGTTGTTTTTGACTGAGCACAAGCTACAAGGCGTGTTATTAAAAAAAGAGTCCTCCTAATCGCACGGCATGATATCCCTAATCGAACGGTAAACCCCACTTAGCCCAAAAGCACGGCTGTCTAGCCGCGCCATGCCCCACTATAATTTCCCCCCCTGAAGCCCGCTGTAAGCCCGCTATAAGCTTGGGGGTAATGGAAACAACAGACAGTCATGCACCTCGCGCAGACTTAACACAGCAGCTAGCTAAGGAATCGAACTCATGAACTTCGCAAAAAGAGAAAAGATAGACCGTTCGGTTTAATGCTCCTAACTACCTAGCCAAGCTGGAAGATTGGGGGCATTAAACCGGACAGTCGATAAGATATTCATTATTCCTACTATATCAATCTTATCCTAAGATTTCTCGGAATAATAGACGGTCCGGCTATTGGGCGGCATAGCCGAGGTTCTGCTGAAAATGAATACTTTGAATTTTATTGCGTTTTTGCTATGGAAGCTAGTCTGCTAGAGATGCTTCCTCTGCTATGTATATTACATCTTGAATAGCAATTGAATGCTGTGAGGGCTGCTGTTGTAATGAAGATCCTCTTGACCGTCCTCTTCGTGATCCCCGTGCCCTTGTTCCCCTTGTATTTGACCGACTTCTTGATCTTCCGGCAGACGGACTTCGGGATCGCCATTGACCTCCTTCATCCAGCTCAGACTGTGAGAGGACCCTATGGATGCTTGGAGTTAAATGCCTCGTATTTTGACTGCTTTGAGACTGGCTTGGCTGTAGTTGTGATATGGTATTGATTGAGGCTGCCCGAAGGGCCGGGGGCATAGTAAGCTTCGTGTTGCTGACCTGTAGGCGCGGGCGCCCTCGAGTGTTCAGGACGATGTCGGGATCGCGGATTCGAAGGAGTGGCAAATCGATATCCTAGGGATCAAATTAGCTAGCTTTACTGGCTAAATGAAGATGTAGCTGACCAGAGGTTTCTGTAGCTACCATCTAGGGCGAACGTTATCCTTTGTAAGCGGCCGGCCAGCCTTGAGGCGTTGTAGGATAAGATGACTGCAAGGGACGCTGTATTGATGTGAAAAGCGCTCTCGGCATGGGCGCAATGGAATTGGCTCTCGATGAAGTGAAGGCATCGCGGCTATGGCAAATCGATGCTGCTAGTCAATAAGGTCGATTGCTGCATATGTGATATATATAGGAATGTCCCCGAGATAATCTTATGATAGAAATCGTCGTCGCTGCTGTACCTGCATTTCAGCTGCCTTTTGAATGTAGTCCCGTTCCTTCTTTGCTAGCATTTAAATGAGCGCTATATAAAGGTATAAGAGATCTCTAGTGCCTGTAATGAGATAGGATTTCATATCCTTATATGCTGTTTTGCATGGGCTATTGACCTGTTGACTGTAATTGAGATATCGATCGATATAGCACTTTGCCCACTATTCCCTCCAAGGCATATATTCATCAGAGATATACCTCAGGATATGCTGCTGATGTATGCTGAACACGGTTTTCATTGCTAACCAAGCTTCCTCAAAGGCACCTTCGTTAGCAGCGTAAATAACGCGCTGCCACGCGACAAATATCCCGTCACGGTCATATTTATCATCGGTATATTGTTGAGGGATAGAAATAGTGCCTGCTTCCGCCGCAGCCTGCACAGCTAATCTAGCGCTCACGTTATCATCGATGAAAACAGGTGCCGCCGTCATATCGGCTACTGTGGGATCTAGAGGTCGGGGTCTTAGGGCTAGGGCTGTGGAAGGATTCGAGGCCGCTGCTGTCAACGTCGGACTCTCTGTCAAAGGGATGCTATCCTCATCGCGCTCGTCGGGTTCCTTCCATTTGCTGACAATTTTGCTGCGAATGTTAGCATTGACGTGATAAACGCAGAGCTGTTGCTGGGCAAGAGGGAATGTGTTATTGAGGGCATTTCGCAATGCTACTTCCTTATCTGTTATTATAATTGATGGTATAGGAGTAGAGATTTCATAGTAAACCGTATCTAGCTAGTCATATAGCCACTGATATCCCTCTTCTTTTTCTATATTGATAAGCCTGAATGCGAAGTTAGCAAGGGACTTTTGATCAATGACCCTAGTAACTTAAAATAGATATATCTTGAACTTATTTATTTTATATATATTATCAAGTCCTAATACTTCTAGGAAACGCCTCCACATTTGCTCACACCAAGGATATGTCCAGAACACTGCTTCCACCTTATGACCGCTATATTTGACGTAGTGCCGTAGCTGCTATTGCTGTAGGATATCGATCTAGGCCTAGGTAGCAGTCATACCATCTAGCCCTTCGAGTCGAATGCGCTGACGGTCGTTGTAGATGTCATTTTGCCGGAAATAGGAGGGATGAGGCGTGAAGTCACGTATAATATCACCCATCTCGCGGGCCGGAAGTGCCTTGTGTTTAGAGAGGGATTTCTCTAGCTCTAGCTGAAAGGGTGTTCTTTTTCGATGTGCCGGGTGTGCTGACGGGTCAAGGGATGGAGGATGATTATGATGACCCTCAATGATACGATAGCTCCATAGCCAACACGCGTTTCCGATGTTAAAGCTATCAGCTTGAATGGGCAGTCGAATTTGGCTGTTGATGGTCTTCGAATTCCCATACTGACGGAAGGCCAGCGTGGCCCGCGGTCGCAGATGAGTGTAATTTGCGTTGGAAGTCGTTCCCCGTTGACCTCCCTGACTATTCCGCTTGACTTCTTGACTAGCGCTGCGCCGTTATGAAGGTAAAAGGCTTGAATGAATTGAAATAGCTCGTCAAATGAGTCGTAATACGTCGGTGCCGGCGGCGGCGGGATTGAATTCATATTGAATATGTGTGGTGCGGCGAGGGTTGGGGGTAAAATGCAGTGCAAGCAGCTCGCAGCCTTGTTGTTGTTGTTTTCACTTCTACGTTGAAAAGCATGACTGTCTGTTGTTTCCATTACCCCCAAGCTTATAGCGGGCTTACAGCGGGCTTCAGGGGGGGAAATTATAGTGGGGCATGGCGCGGCTAGACAGCCGTGCTTTTGGGCTAAGTGGGGTTTACCGTTCGATTAGGGATATCATGCCGTGCGATTAGGAGGACTCTAAAAAAATTGCGATCACAGCCCTTCTTCTTCGCTCGACAAGGGTCACAGGCGCGCCTCAAGCGGGGTCCTGAACTATGACGGCGGACGTGACGTTGCAGAAGGTCACTATTCACGGTGAATAACGCTTGTTTCCGTCAAATTGGGCGGTTTGAACACTGAGCATACTTTCTGGTGAAGGATCGGCTACAAATGTGGCAGACGTGGGTGCTTTGACTATGGGTAAATTGATGGCGGCGCAAGTGCTCCATACGAATGAAGCTTCTGCCGCAGTGACAGACATGGCGTGATTGTGGACCCGCCATCAGTTGGACATCTAGCGGTGGCCTTGATTTATGGTAAGGAATTTTCGTGGTGTGAAAGGGTAGAATGTAAGAGATGAAGTGGTGTCAATGACAAACAACAAAGATGGACGGAATTCACAAGCTCCAAGCCCTTGCCAATTTGTCAGCACGAAGCAATACGACACAATGGGCGGCAATGAGCGGGATGGCGGCCCATGGTGCCGTATACAATAGAAGCGTCAGCACCAAAAACTGACGATCCCACTTTCTTCCGCTTTAGTAATCCCAATAGCACGGGTAGGACTTTGCAAAGGAATCTTAGACCCGATAGAGGCCAACAAATATGGTACCCGTTGGTATATAAACGGGCCAAGGGACCTTTACAAAAGGTGTCCAACCAAAGATTAAGTCTCTCGAGAGCATCGATTTCTAAACCGTTCCCAACTGTTTCCCCCGCTTGATTCCGATTGCTGATTCTTACACTCAACATGTCTTCCTCTATCCGGAATATCGCCCGCGCCGGCGCAGCGGGCGCTCTTGGTGACGTCGTCTTTCGCAAACTCACTGAGTCGAATAAATTTCAAGTGCGCGTTCTGCGTAACCAAGGTTCCAAGTCAACCTATCCGCCCGGCACAGATGTGGCTGACGTCGATTATACCTCGGCCGAGGATCTTACGGCTGCACTGGTTGGTTATGACGTCCTAAGAACTTAACTTAGTCTTAGTAAAAGCTATATTTACTAGGTTTTGCATGGAGCTTAGCTTATCTTATCCTTTTTAATACTTAGTTAATATGCTCTATATATAACTCTTTATCCTTTAAGAAGATAAGAATATTATTTAAATAGGCT
>JAMAKE010000166.1:0-34334 GCA_023628695.1 Nectriaceae sp. PG4201 | reverse complement strand
AGCTCCTTTAAAACCCCCCTTGATATTTTTCTCTATAAGGGAGACTTAGAAGGCAGCATAAAATGCTAGGAAGAACTCAGTCTTTGAGATATGAGTTATAGAGCTTCTGATTAAATGCTCTATTTAGCGCCTATATGCCTGCTTGAGCGGCCCAAAGCAACTAATATCAAGAGGCTGAAGTAGGTGAGATAAATGCAGCAGCATGCAAAGTATAATGATCTTATGTTCCTTGCAATAGTCCTTAAATTCAATTGAATGGTAGCTCCCATGCCTATCAAGGATTAGCAGACAATAGAGACCATTTAATCGAGCCTTTATATGCTAATTAAAATGCTTTAGCCACTCAAGGCCTATCTCATTATTAGTCTAGCCATTTTAGGTTATTGAGATAGCCTAATTGCCCAGGAGGTTATGATCTTGATACTAAGTTGCAAGATAATATTAGCTTGCAACTACGATGAATAGCGGGACTGCCCACCCTTCTGCATTGATAGCTTGGATGACTATAACCCACTCGCGGCTTCTAGGCTAGATTGATTTTAGGTTTCCTCGCCTTTCTGCACCTATCATAACCATTCTGCTGCTAATGATGCCCATAAGGAAGCCTATCTCATCAAAGTTATATAGATCATTTGATCCAATGCTATACTTAGCTATTATATTCTTTATAAGCAAGAACCATTAGCAGATAAGGGCCGGGTCTTTGCATTGGGCCCTTTTATAGTTATATTTGCGAAATGAATGCATTTAAAGCTATGGTTGCCGCTTAATAAAGTTAGAAGCCCAATGCTTCCTAATAGGCCGTGCCTCTCGCTTAGCAAGCAATTAGTTAGCCATTTCTTTAATATTAGCAAGGCGCGGAGGAAACCCTTGGGAATCTAGGTCGAGAATATACTCAATGATCGTCTATTCCTCTAGATTAAATAGCTTCCGCAGGGGAGGCTTAATATTGGCCCGAGAAGGTATACTAGCAAGGCGGCGATGTAAGGTTATCTCTGGGACTATATAGATTTGAGCAGCGTGCTAAGTGCTTAGCTTTAGGTCTTTTTAAATAGCTTAAAGGGCAAGAAGGATCTTTGCCTCTTAGTTTAATTGAGATATATTGAGTAGTTAAGAATTAATTAATTGAAGAGAAGAGGGAGAAATTAAGGGATTTTCCTGCCACTTACTTAGATCTGCCACTTACTTATAACTTATGTTAATATATAAAGGCTTAATTAAAAATTTTTTATTATCTTTTAATTCTTAATAAATATAAAAGCTATTATTCTTATAATTTTAAGCTTTATTATAAAAAATATAAGATTATTATATTTTATATACTCTCTTATTTATTTTATTTACTTTAGCCTCTTAATATTATTTATTTTAAGCTATTTAAATAAATATATAATAAATAAATAAAGCATTTAATTAAAAGCTTTATAACTTATATTTTAAAAATTAATATAACATTAGCAGCAAGGGGCTGAGTAATCTTAGGCCTAGGGTGGCCTAAGCGTCGCCTCTGGCTCTCCCCTTAGGGTCGCTAGCGAGGCGCAAGATAGACTCTTCAAGCTTTAGTCTTATCATGAATAGAAGGCCAATATTCGCCTCCGCCTAATTAACCTACCTAGTGAAACCCTTATTATAATTCTAAAGCTTCTCTTATAGTTACCTAGAGGCAAAATGGCACTGCAAGGCAGGCAAACTACCTATGCAACCATGGCCATGCTATAGGAAGAAAATTCATGCATTCTAGACAAGGAGTTAATAGAAGAGATGTCTATCCTTGGCTTGCAAACTGCTGACTTTAAGGAATAGCGCATTGCTATTTATAATTAAATTGAGAAGCTTAAAGAGATTAAGCAACTCTAAGAGCAAGAAAAAGAACTCCTTAAATCTATTAGTATACTTAATAATAAGAAGTCTATAAGAAGATATTGACTATTGAATAATTTGGCCTTAAGCAATAGGGGAGACCTTAAAATTAAGAATATTATAAAACTCCCCCTCCTAGCAACTATATAAAGACACAATGACTAGTTAAGCAACCTATAGCGCGCTTTCGCTAGCGCTCGCTAAAAGTTCCAAAAGGACTATAAAAGGATCCTCTTTACCTTAGATCATATAAATCATAAAGGAAGGGCAAGATAGGACCAATATCTAAATGAATAGACAGAGGAGGACTATAAAGACCTTGAGGATAATTAGGAAGACTTTAGGGAGTGGACCCTTAGCCTTATTAAGGATTTAAGCAACTAGGAGCCTCTTTTGATGAGGCAAATTGAGGATGCGAAGCAGCAGGAGTATCAGACCTCGATGGACTTCTATCTCTACCTCGACTCCCTAGAGAAATAGTTCCTAAGAGCACCCAAAAAGCAAAGGGCTCTTTTATACTTTGCTAAGCTCTAAGATTAACTTTAAAGTCATATTAGCTTATATAGCCCTATAATTCCTAAAACAAGAGAGAAGGTAGTGACCCTTGCCACTCGATACTAGGATTCAATGCTAAATATCAAGAAGAGGCATTATAGGTCTCTTAAGCGGGATGAAAAACCCTCGAAGGCGAGGCGCCATAATACCCGCGATTCAGCAGGCTTTCGCCGCTAGAACAATGAAAGGAAGGAACACAATTCCAACCTAAACTCAACCCCCGCAAATACCCTAAATCCTAGGGGCCTAGATAGCAAGCGTTTCCATTGCTATAACTGCAATAGCAAGGAACATCTACGCTTCCAATGCCCGCACCTAGCTAAGGCACAAGGCATTACCCAAAATAAGGGAAATGGGAAGCGGCTAGGTTAGATACCCCTGCCTTAGCTGCTATACTTAAAGTCAGGGTAACGACATAATTCTATATACCTATTATAATTGGTAGGCAAATTAATATAGAAACCCATGCTAATCTAGATAGTTGTGTAGAGGTAGACCTCATTAGTGAATAGTTCGCAAGGAAGCAAGGCCTTAGATAGGTCATAGCTATTAAACCTGCACTCAAGACCGCAGGCTCATTTAAACTACCTATATATAGAGTCTAGGCAGTTCCTATTATAGCTATTGACTTGCAAGGAATAATGCGCCACTTTATATGCTATTGCATTGGAATCGATAGGGACCTAATACCCTAGGGAAGCCTTATATTATTATTAATGACTATCCTTATAGAGCATTGCATCCACTTATGCTTATATAAGCGATAGTGATAGTTTAAGTAATAATAGAAAGGAGTCAAGGTTATGTATCCATAGCAATTCAAGATTAAGTATAAAAATATTGCGCAAATCTTTAATATTATTGAGGCATTGGAACCCTACCTCTTATTAGGCAAGGAGGAACTAATAACTAGGGGCACCTATAATATCCCTACTAAGCTATTAAGCTTCTAAGATATATTCAATATAAATAGTGTAGGCATCTTACCTTGCTATAAAGCTACTAATTATACAATTAATTTGCAAAAGGATTAAGTTCCCCCTTATAGACCTATCTATCTATTGTCCCCTATTGAGCTTAAGGAGCTGCGGGAATACCTTGACAATAACTTAGCAAAAGGATGCATATGCCCTTCTAAGAGCCTAGCGGGCGCACCAATCTTATTTATCCCTAAGAAGGATAGGAGCCTTAGGTTATGCATTGACTATCGGGGTCTTAATAAGGTAATAGAGAAGAATCGCTATCTATTACCCCTCATTTTAGAGATTCTTAACTATATCTTTAGTGCAAAGTATTTTATTAAGATTGATATAAAAGATGCCTATTATTGCATTAGAATTTAAGAGGGAGATAAATAGAAGATAGCTTTCTAAATATATTATAGTCACTTTAAGTATTTAGTTATGCCTTTTAAGCTAATTAATACTCTAGCTACTTTTTAAAGTTATATCTATTAAGCTTTGCAAGGGCTATTAAATATTATTTGCATAGCTTATTTAAATAATATTCTTATCTTCTCAAAGGATAGAGAGTTGCATATAGAGCATATTAACTAAGTATTAGAAAGGATAAGATAGGCTGAGCTCTATGCAAAACCTAGCAAATGCAGCTTCTACTAGGACTAGGTTAAGTTCCTAGGGTTTATCCTATTAAGTGCTAGGGTTTTAATAGATCCTCAATAGGTAGATATAGTTATATCTTAGAAAGAGCCCAAGATATACTATAAAGTCTAAGTTTTCCTTGGCTTTTGCAATTTCTATTGCTACTTCATTTGCAGCTACTCCTAAATTATAGCCCCATTATATGCCCTTCTAAAAGGAAATAAGAATGGGCATAAACTAAGGATTATCTCCTTAGGTAGTGATAAGAGATTGGCATTTAACTGCTTAAAATGCGCCTTTAGGGAGGCGCCTCTCCTCCGATACTTTAACCTAGCAAGGAATATATATATCGAGACCGATACTTTTAAGTTTGCAATAGCTAGAATAGCATCATAGCCCAATGACATAGGATCTTATTATCCTTTTGCCTTTTAGTCTTAGAAGTTTAAAGGGGTAGAGCTTAATTATAGCACCTTAGATTAAGAGATAATGGCTATTATTAAGTCATTTAAATATTAGCAATACTATATAGAAAGGGCAGCGAAGACTATAGAGGTCCTATTAGACTATTATAACCTTTAGACATTTATAAAGCAATTAAAACTTAATAGGAGATAGGCTCGCTAATGCATATACTTAGCACCCTATGACTTTATTATAAAGCATAGATTAAGGAAAGGAAACCCTATAGATGCCTTATTGCATTGTCTAGACTATGAGGGCAAGGAGCTAGCGAATATCGAGCTATTACTAGCCCTTTAAAATAAGCTAGCTAATATATAGCAAGTAAGCGAGAATGCAAGACTTGCAATGCATGAGCATAACGAGATATCTTTATAGGTTAAGCAGTCCTAGGCTCTAGGCCAATCTAAGCATAACAAGATATCTTTAAAGGACAATGCTTCCTTAGCTTGCTAGCAGCATAACGAGATATCTTTAAGGGATAATATTTCCCTTGCTAGCAATGAATATTAAGAGGGCAAAAAGGCCCTGAATCCTAAGCATTAGATAGACTAGGTCTAAGGTATAATTAGTCGCGAATAATTTACCCTAAAGGCAGTTATGAAATAAGCCCTTGAGCATAAGCTCACATTAGATATAGGGTCCTTAGAGGCACTTATTAAAGTTATCTAGGATGCTTAAGAACAGGATCTAGAGATAAGGAGGCAAAAAGCCGTTGAATAAGACCTTAAGAGAAAGGGAAATAGCAATGTCTAGTTGCTAGGCCAAGATGGCCTTATAAAGCATAAGAACTGCCTCTATATTCTAGAGGATATAAACATTAGACAAGAGCTATTAAGACTATATTATAATGACCCCTTAGCTAGCCACTTTAGAGTTAATTGCATAGTTAAACTATTGTAGCGTAAGTTTCATTGGCAAAACCTTAAATAAGATATTAAAGACTATATTCAAGGCTGCAGTATTTGCTAAGGGGTAGTAGCCTAAAGGCATTGCCTATATAGCACCTTAGAATCACTATTATTTCTAAAGAGACCTATGGAGGAGCTCTCAATAGACTTTATTATAGGGCTCCTGCCTATAATATAAAAGGGGAAAACTATTAATATAATATTAATTATAATTAATAGGTTTACTAAGTATACCCTATACTTCCCAATATAAACTATAATTAATGCAGCTAAATTAATAGAGCTTTTCTATTAAGAGATAGAGCTGCAATTTAGCATGCCTAAGGGAATAGTCTTAAATAGAGGCTTAGTCTTCATAAGCAAGTTTTAGTCTAAGCTCTATTTTCATTCCAAGGTAAAATAGAGGCTTTCTATAGCATTTCACCTATAAATAGATAGGCAAATAGAGAGAATGAACTAGACATTAAAATACTACTTGCAATGCTTCATTGATAGAGAGCAAGTCAACTAGCTATAGCTATTAAGCTTAGTATAATTCATATGCAATAATGCAAGGAATGCAATAATAGGTATCTTGCCTATAAAAGCACTACTAGGATACTAACTAGAGTTTAGCCTAGATATCAAGGACAATGCCCCCAAGGGGGAGGTACTAGAAGCTAAAGCCTAAGTCTTAAGACTTATAGAGCTTAAAGACCAATTAAGGGAGCACTAATGAATTGCTATAGAATAATAAGCAAAACATTATAATAAGTATTATGAACTATTAACCCTTAGAAGAGGAGACCTAATAATCCTATTAATAAAGAACCTTAGACTAAAAGGAGAGAAGAGGAAACTAGCCCCTCGATTTATTGGTCCATTTTAGATTGTTAAGGTTATAGGAAAGCAAGCATATCGGCTAGCATTACCTAAGAAGTATAAAAGGCTGCATAATATATTCTATATAAGCCTCTTAAAACCCTAGATAAAGAGACCTAGAGACACTCGCAAAATACTACCAATGCCCGACCTCAAGGAAGATAATAAGGAATAGGAGGTCAAAGCAATTAAGGATAAGAAAATCCTAGAAGGGCAAGTTTATTATCTAGTGAAATAGAAAGGCTAGCCTTTAAAGTATAATTAATAGGTACTAAAGAAAGATATGCATAATGCAAGACTTGCAATAAAGAAGCATAGTAAAACGCAATAGAAAGGCAAGTGAAAGGGGGAGTAAATACCCTAGAAAATTGCTAGATAAGCCAGCCCCTAAAAATAAGGCTAACTGCGAAAGTAATAAGATTAATTTAATTAAATATCTATCCTAAGGATAGCAAGATAGCTAAGTAAAATTTTAATTTAAAGACCTTGGCCAGTGAAAATATAGCAATAAGATAGCAAAAGCTAAATTAAACCCAAGGGATATTTAAAGGGATCTCTGCTAAGATAGCATTGCTAGCATTTAAGGATAATTCCATGGCCCTCATAACTAAATCCTGCATTCCACGATAGAATGCCTACATTGCAATGTGCCAAGCAATAAACCCTGCATTGCCTCTTTCGAGATGCAAAACCTACTTCTTCTCCTACTTAGAAACATAGGCAGGCGACTAAATAGGAACAAAACATTAGCTACTAATAGAGGGAAGCAGGAGGAAGAGGGGGACTTATAGCAGAGGAAGGGGGAGGAGGATAATAAGAGAGCAACAGCTCTTAGCGGCAGACAATATAAGTCCGATAATTTGCTAGATCCTCCTAGCAAGCTAAATATTAGCAAGAGCCTATCGAACCCTAGATGCAAGGGTGACTTATAGCGGCAGACTTGCAAGCCCCCATGATGTCATGGGCCTATCGGTGGTATATCTCGATAGATAAGAACGCAGTCATGAAATCGGTATAATGACCAACAAGGCGAGCGCAGGTCTCCTTGGAGAGGAGAAAGGCATATTCTTCTCCCTTATTAGGGATAGGGAGTTCTCCCTCCTTAGAGGGCTCGGCAGGGCAGAATAGCAATTCATCAATAAACTCAAGGAGCTTATTAAGGTCATTTATATTCCTATCTAGGAGAGCGGGAGGGCTAAATGCAAGAGATTAGCAAATGAACATTAAATAAGAAGCCTAGGAAGCAAAATAGAGGCCAGGGGCCTATAATATTCACTTATAAGGCATAAGTATCGCTATGCTTAGAACACTACTCGCAGCAGGCCGACGAAGCGTCGGAGAAAAGACAGGCGATCGGGGCCCTATCGATAGGTTTTCCCCTCATGGTAGTCAAGGCCTTGAGGGCAGCCAAGTCCTAACTATTAGCAGTCCGAAAATAGTATATGCACTAGAGTCCCGGCGCAGGAAAGGCATAGACTTAGGTGAATCTCTAGGTCTTCTTCTTATCTTGGGCAGCCTTCTTAGCAGCCTTCGACTAAGTAGTTCGAGCTTTTGAAGGCATCTTAGCAAGGATAGCGAAACTCAAGAGAAATATCGGCTAATTCTTAATAAGAGGGTAAAGATAAGTAAAGGAAAATATAATAGAGAGTTAATAAACTTCAATATAAGTAAAAATATTAATAATGAAGTTTAAAAATATAATGAAGTTAAGGAAAAGAAAATAATAATAATGGGCTAGCGAGATGCAACCTAAACGAGGCCAAAAACAAAGGGTAACATGACCAGTATTGCGGGGTATTGCTATAGCCTAAAGCCTAGAAATTAAAATGTTAATGATGCCGACTAAACGGCGGAGATATGGAGACCTCCGGGGCCGACAAGACCCACTGAGTGGGCATAGCTAGGGACTAGCCGTTTTAGGGAGGGGGATAATTATAACATTGGCAGCAAGGGGCTGAGTAATCTTAGGCCCAGGGTAGCCCGAGCGTCGCCTCTGGCTCTCCCCTTGGGGTCGCCAGCGAGGCGCAAGATAGACTCTTCAAGCTTTAGTCTTGTTATGAATAGAAGGCCAATATTCGCCTCTGCCTAACTGACCTACCTGGTGAAACCCCTGTTATAATTAAACTTTTCTTAATATTTTATTTTATCTTTTAAGCCTCTCTTATAAAGAAAAATATTAAGAGAAGTTTTAAAGAGGCTAAGCTTATTTCTCTTAACTTAAATTTAATTATATATAAGCTTAATATTTAATTATAAACTTTAATGCCTATTATTAAGAAGCTTAGCCTCCTTAACCCTTAAGTCTCTTTAATACTAAAGATAATAATAAAAGCTAGCTCTCAAGCAAAATACCTTAGAAGGCAGATCAATAGACATTAAAATAGCTCCCTAGCCTCTATTTTAAGGACCCTAAGCTCTCTTGCTAAGGGAACATAGGCAATAATGCATCAAGTAGCCCTATTGAAGTCTAAGAATTAGATCCTTCGGCAGGCAAATGCGACCCTTAGCAGGAGGCATAGGGCAAAGCAGACCCGGCTGCAGGATAAAGGGAAGATAACTATATAGGAAGGAAGAGATGCAATTAATTAAATGGTCTTTGCTGCTGAGGGAGAAGCTAGATCGTCGAGAAATAGAGGTCAAGGAAGGGGGCCATAATTGAGGGAAAGGCGCTGCGGGCTCTGCCGCCAGCCTAGTCATAATGCAAGAACCTGTGAGATAGTAATTGAGATCTCCGAAGAAGAGGATAGCGATTAGTTTTAATTGATTAAATGGTTGGTTGTGTTTTTATTGAGGTTCTTAATTGGAAGGTTAGAAAAAGTGCGCCGCATGCTTGGGTGCGCCGCATGCTTATGATATACGTTATTATTATTATTAATTCTATATCTACTTAAGTCGACAATTGACAAGACAGTAACAGCTCAACACAAAGAACTCCTTGGTAAGGGCTGCCTCCAACTGTCCAGCCAACCAGCTTCCTTTCCGCCCAGTTGTCCATGTGACGGGCCAATCTCCACCACGTATGCATATAAAGCCCGTCGTTGGACGGTTGAACGCCTCCTTCAGCCTTTTAGTTTAGTTGTATGCTCTCCAAGTACATATCCGCATAACAAGTGGTCATGAGCATATGCAGAAATAACATCAAATACCTGGCTAAATGCAATACAAATTGCGACTATGAATGGAATGTCACTCTTCAGTATATTAGGCTTCTGTCTGCTACTTTAATGGTATCTTATATAAACGTACCCCATGGCCTTGAGAAGCTCATCAGTTAGCTGAGAGAGTCCTGACTGCCATGACACGATATGCCAAGCCCCGAATACGAATGCAAGGGGGCCTGAAAGGCTGAAGTGGTCGAATAAGCGTAAAGTGCAGATACAAGCCAGTGACTTCCTTCCTTGAAATCCAGGCAGCAGGAGATGTCCCCTCTTCCCGAAGCATGACAAAAGGGCCCTGGGCCTTCAGCCTACTCCTCGTGTTGGCACCTCTTCGCGGCATCTCTGCTATACATACCCGCAAAGGTGCGGGGACACGATCCTATTCTACCTCAGCTTTTGGTTCGAGACATGCCTACAAACCTCTCTATATTTACTAGCCGGTTCGTGTTAGGACTTGCTGGGTTGGTCGCCTCTGCCATGGCAGGTGAGTTCCCAATGTCCACAGCCTGTTTATCGAAGTGGTATGCGGCTTGCTCCTCGAGACATTTACCTCTTTTTGAGAAACCCGGTGCTGACTTAGCCCTATCGCTCGCAGACTGCTCAAACAACATCTCATTGATGCTGACGAACGTCACCGATGTCTCGCACCCGACACCGTGCGCGACACATTCCGGCGACATCTACCTGCCCGACTTCACCCAAAAGTTCGACCTGACGGGCATCGAAACAGTTTTCGGCAAGATCTTTTACCATAAAGCGAAAGAAAACGATGTTGACGTCACGATCGAGAGCTCGAGCCTCAAGAAAGTCACTGGTGGCTTGGAGATGGACTCTTATTATTCGTCATCGGACCCTGCACCTGAGGCCAACTTGAATTTATCTCTGCCGGCCCTCGAGAACACCTCTTCTATTTCATTAGAAACTGGCTGGCGGTCTTTCTCACTGACCACCAGCCCGAACCTGAACCTCTCTGGAGAGTTTAGCATTTGGGGTTCGGATGAACATCCAATACAGCTTCTTGACCCCAGTGTCAACATCAAGACTGCCCACTCATTTCAACTCCGGTCCATGGCGTTCTCGGAGGTCGATGAGCCTTTGTTACGCTTGTCAGTCGAACGACTAAACTATCTCATTCTAGAAACTAACCAGGATATCGAGACTTTATTGCTAAATGACCTGGACTTTATTCGTTATATGGCGCGGATTTCTTCGAATTCAGCCTTGAATCATATCTCAATATCTGCAGTGGACGTCGGACGACTGATCATTGAGGAAAATGGCCGGTTTACAACTGTCTCGCTCCCAAAGCTGGAGAAATTGGGCCGTACCAATTATGAAGGTCTTAATAACGATGATGTGTTTGACACACCGACAGATGACGGAAGCGCGGGCGGCGTCTTTCAGCACCTGGGTAATATAAGCATGCCCTTGCTGAGGGAGGCTAGCGAGAGCGAATACTCCTGGCCGTACGACTCCGATCTGAGTTTTAAGTACAACATATTTTCAGAGCTGTCACTTCCACGTCTCAAAACTGTAAATTGCACCTTTAACGTCAGCGACAACGGTGCACTCGAGGATCTCTGGATACCGCGTCTCAGCTACACGAAAGAGCTCGAGGTTCACGACAACCCGAAGTTGCTGAACTTTACAGCGAACCTCCTCAAAAAGGCGGAAAGGATCAGCATGACGGGTTCATTTACCAACGTCGAATTCTTCAGCTTGGAGCTTGTCACAGGGGACTTTCACCTGGTCGGGGACGAGACGATGGACTGTTCCTGGCTGGACGAGCACCTGCCCAAGGGAATTGTCCAGGGCACGTACCGGTGCATAGGGAATCACACGACGCCTTCCGAAGAAAGGAAGCCGAGTACGCCTACGGATGAGACTCAGCTAGAGGCGTGGGAGTCGGGCAACAGCGGAAGAGGAGAGGATGACGCCAACAACGAGAGGTCAGAGAAAGTAGATGGAGGAGGAGGAGGCCTTTCAACACGGGCGAAGGCAGGCATTGGTAGTGGCGTTTCCGCATTAGTCTTGGTCGCTCTAGTTGTTGGTGTTTGGCTGTTCATTTGCAAGCGTAAGAAGTCGCGGGGCACTGCGACGACTGCTCCAGAAAGCAAGTCGGAATTGCACGGAGAGTCCGGGATAACCCGAGCTCCAGATCGTGGCAAACATGAGCTCGATAATAATATGCGGAAAGTGGAAGAACCCTTGAAGATCACTAGGTCCGAACTGCCTGTTGAGCTTCACCCAGAGACAGTTGAGGTTAAATTGAACAAACGACAGATAGGCTTGCAAGATAATGTACTTGTGGGTGCCGTATCTTAACATGCTGGTAGGAACGGGCGGTACCACGAGGAAGGTCCATGATCCACCATGGTTCACTGATCTCGACAACTTCCACATGAAATTGTTCTGGTACATGGTCCGAAGGGAGAGAAGTTGCTCGTATTACTAGTTTGACCTCATTCAATACATTTTTATCTCTGACAACCGTTTTTTTCCTGTCAAAGTCTGCGTCGGCACCACAAAGGGCTTTCTTGTGCGGGAGCTCGTGGTATTCTCTGACGGCCCGCTTCTCGCAATATTCCGCTTCGTGCCTCTGCTGCAACTCGCATGACCTATACGGGGTCGGGGCCAACAATAGTGGTGGGTAGGTCGTTTGGGTTGAATTCTGGTCAAAGGAGGTAGCGCAAAGAGATGAACAAGAAGGACAAGATTGCCCTACCCCTGGCTCAGGGGAAAATCCTGTACCGTTCAGATAAGGCGGTTCGTATTTGCGCTGACATTCGCTCAACTGCGGCTATACAGATAAGGGAATTTCTCAAGGAGTCTTGTTTAGACTCAGGTGTCGCTGGTTCTCCTAGATTTAGCGCAGAGTACGCTGGACGGGCAATGTATTTTTTGGACTTGATGTTTGGTTGAGGCTCGGTTGGGTTGCTGGCTGCGGTGGGGTGCCCTTGTGTGAGCTATAAAGCGCTTTGGGGTGCGTGTGGCCGCCGTAAGGCTGAACTGCGCACCGGGCGCCTAGCGCTAGGCCTGGCACTTGGGGCTAGGAACTGCGGAGTGTTTTAATAGGTATCAGAACCATTTGGAGAGTTCACATCATCCCTGCTACCCCATAATAAGCATGTCGCAAGCAGTTCTCAAGACTTCTGGCACGAGGCACCTCAATCGAACGATGGTTACGCTCTCGAGCCTACTGGGACAGCAAATGCCAAGAATAAAGTCAAGATAGGTCGCATTGAGAAAAAAAAGTTATGTAGGGGCATTTAGAAGGTTTCTCGTCTTTGGGCAAAACGTCTGGCCCCGAGTAGGAATAAGAAGGATTTAATTTGAGACCCGATTTAACATATACTACTTACTAGTCAAGGATAAGTACTCGGTAGAGACCTATGGAGGCGCTTCCGGATTCCAGTATTGAGGCAGCCTTGCGGGAGTGTGTCACCAGTCGTATTATGTTACTAGTTAAGCCCCGTTAGGGATAGCTTCTGGGTCAAAGTATGCTGGTAAGGCATGGATGGCGCTTCATTAGTAGCCCTACCTTGTCTTAATGCGGATGGTAACGATATACTGCTCGCTGTATGTTGCTAGTAACATGTTGTCCCTCTCGGAGCTGATTATTAGGAGGTGCCTGGAACTAGTAAAGCTCAAAATGATCGGCGGTTACATAGAAGGATGCCAGTCACTTTAATATCCTGGTTTGTTATGGTTGCCGTGGTTGAATGTTGTTAGTAACGTGTTGTTACCAGCAGCCAAGCGCTCGCCCCACCTGGGCACTTACGTTTAAAGACGGTATTGGTATCACATTGCCGCTCACTAAGGTCGAAGAATAGCAGAACCTTCACATCCATGATGTGACTCCATTCTGCGCTTGTTTATGTCACGAGATCTTTCGTTTGCCTCAATGAAGTGATAAGGGCGGAAGCAGTGCGGTACCCACTTTAGAAAACCTATTAACAGCGATCGTATCATCCCGGTGCTCTACTGGGGTGTCATGTTCCGCGACCCCTGTCGTGTCTCCTCGGTTCTGTGTCGCTTCAAGGGCAACCCCGCACATACCACTAGCGCCCATTCTAGCCTTTCGCCATCTCGTGGTTTCGTCGCCCTTTGCAATGATCAAAAGCTCTTTGACCCGTCAATGTCAGCCGAAGAGTATTCCGCAACCAGATCCCACGAATAATGGCAAAGTATTTCAATACACTCGGACATGTATCACTAGGTGTTCGGAGTTACGAAGCCTCCAAAGCCTTCTATGATGCTGTGTTGGCGCCCCTCGGGCTAAAGCTCGTGTATGACAGCATGGCCACTGTATCACGGACACCGCGCACACTTGGTTATGGTCCAGATCCGGACCACGAGCTAGTCAACCTGTTCGAATATAAGGATGCGGCGGCGCCGGGTCCGGGATGTCACATCGCTTTTAATGCACCGACCCGACAGGCTGTGCGGGATTTCCATGAGGCAGCGGTGCGATGCGGTGGGAAGAGCAATGGCGAGCCGGGACTGAGGATCCATTACGGCCCAAAGTACTATGCGGCCTTTGTTATCGACCCAGATGGATGGAGATTAGAAGCTGTTTGCAATTCGGACGAGTCGGAACCTTCTCGAGCATTTACATAGTAGTCCGTCCGACCGGGTACTCGCTCCAGATCGGCTATAGACTCCTGGAAACTACGCTGAATTTATCTTGTATCGAAGGGTGGAACTGGGATCTATCGGTAGATAGGGTATATATCATGTGCAAACCTTTCACAAAGGCGAGGGAAAGTGACGAGGCTGGGTAGATGTGCGTATTTCAGTCTGAGGGAACGATGCCTGCAGCGGGCGGCGCAGGTTATGTATGCAGCGTCGCTTCGAGGATATCTCGGCTGCAATGACATCCACATGCCTCTTCGGCATAACCCATAACGATCCAGACGCTAGCGGATGCAGCAGTCATCAATAAGGGAACAAAGTCGTATTGCGATTAAATTTTATGTTCTACACTAATTCTATCAGTTGCCCTTGACCATGCGCCGCCGTTCCGCCTTCCGCTGTCGCCTTTGTCGGACTTGTCTGACGATCGCAGAGTGACACCATGGACTTTTCGTACATGGCGCCGGAGGGGGTTGACATGTTTCAGTTTGACGTTGCGACACTTGGGATACTCGCATCGTATCGTATCACCGCTCCTCTCAGCTTGCTCGCGTCCGACGAAATTGCGAATAGGGTTTGTTCTAAATTTTCATAAGACCCCACTGAAGGAAATGTCGCCAAAGAAGCTTACACGAGAATATCGACGTGAACATGAATCGGGTTGGAACCTAGCGTGTTAATAATCGACTCGTCCCCAAAATTGTCGCCGCGGCCAAGAAGAGCGTCGCACGACCTAACCTGGTCAGGTACGGTTCGGTTAGTGGGCCAGTGGGCTGCTCGTCATGGCGCCGCAGGGCACCAGAGGCCCCACTTCGATGTTCCATTGGATTGAACAGCTCTTCACCAACCACCCACCACCCGGTAATCGCATTGGCCTCGTAAAATAGTAAAAAACAAATAGATAAGAGAAGCCGAAGGAATGAGAACGTCATGAAAAGGTGGTGTACTTTAAAAAGGACGGGCTCGAAATTCAGCGGGGACATAATGCGGAGGTCTATATTTGCATTCGTCGTAAGGGCGAAAAATACGGGTTCAAGTCTACCTGACAAAGCTCTCCGGCTTTCAGAGGTGGAGAAAGTTGGTAAACTTCTTAAGCCACGTAAGGCTGTCGCTAATGGAGTACGGCAGGATGCGAGCTTTCCATTGCCGATACTGGTGGCAGCTACAGATGTTGCGCGTAGTAGAAGTCAAGACTAGGTAGGAAGAACCGTAGGACACTCTCGGAGATCGCCCCTCTCTGGTGTGCCCTACTTGGCACCTTGGCGGACCCAG
The DNA here is from genome assembly GCA_023628695.1 of Nectriaceae sp. PG4201. Lineage (NCBI taxonomy): Eukaryota > Fungi > Ascomycota > Sordariomycetes > Hypocreales > Nectriaceae > Nectriaceae sp. PG4201. The sequence goes on along the minus strand of JAMAKE010000166.1, from coordinate 19,019 downwards.
TATCATTATGTTCCTGGCCAATTGAGTTCGAGTCGACTACCCGCTTGCCATTTTCTTCTTTCTATGAAGACTGCATAGCCTCCCTTTGCTGAGCCGTAGGGCACTCTCGGAGATCGCCCCTCTCTGGTGTGCCCTACTTAGCACCTTGGCGGACCCAGTATCTTTAAGTTCCTGGCCAATTGAGTTCGAGTCGACTACCCGCTTGCCATTTTCTTCTTTCTATGAAGGACGTATGAACTTCAACTGCCTGATTTTGCTGAGCCGTAGGACGCTCTTGGAGATTGCCCCTCTTTGCTGTACCCTACTTGTCCTGGCCAATTGAGTTCGAGTCGACCACCCGCTTGCCATTTTCTTCTTTCTATGAGGGCTTCCCGATACTAATGCTGAGCCGTTGGGCCCTTGAGGGTTTTTACTCCCCCTGACTGAAAGCACGCTTCATTTCCTCCGCTCTTGTTATAGACAGGGAGATTGCCCCCTCTGCTGGCTGCGCCTTACTGAGCGCCCCGGTGGACCCATTATCCCCGAGCTCCTGGCCAATTGTGTTCAGGTCGACCACTCGCTTGCCAGTTTTTCTTTCCTTGCTGATCGCTGAGCCTCCTTTTGCTGAGGAGCGCCGCGTATACTTTTGCTGAGCCGTAAAGCATTTGCCAGCCTATCATAGACAGGGAGATACTGTAACCTGTCTTCCCTGTCGCTCCTAGCCAATCGAAGTGCAGTTAACCACCCGCTTGCCACTTTCCTTCTTCTCAAATCGATGCAAAAAATAAGGCTGAGCTGTATGGTGCTTTTGACGGCTTCACCAGACCGAGCTTGGTAGGAATCGCACCCTCGACTTGTTGAGGGCAAGCCTCTGGTTTTCGCTGAGGATGGTTGTGTCGACGGCTGATTTCTACGCGCAAAACGAAAGTATCCTCAGTCGCAATAATCTGCTGTGTGCCACTAATATCCCGATAAAGAACGTCACCTAGGCCTGTTCAAGGAATAAGAAGCGGCCTGGCTGAATCAAAGGAGGCTACCGTGAGATCTCTTCCCGTTCATTCACGCTTTCCAAGCCGCTACACAGCCGAGAGCCGTGGCAGCCACAAGGAGCCTGCCTACCTAATGTAGCCACATCTTAGCTTAGTCACGACCCATGCTATCACATGCGGGGTCGGACAGAGGAACTTGGAGAAATCAAGCAAGGAACCCCCATAATTTCAGAGCAGCAATAACATCCCTATAAGCCTTCGCCAACCGTATGTTTGAATACATCTCTAACATGGCTCCGAAAACCCCGTACACGATAATCCGAGTCAGCTTTGATGATAGAAATGGCCTCAACTGTTCTCTTTCCGCCTATACCTATTCTTGCTGTTGCCCCTGCCCCTGCCCCTGCTCCTGCAAAAAGGGAAGACGACATCTCTGGCCAAGTTCAGATTTGTAGTGCGTCTTCAATGTGTCTGCACGGCTAAACGTCCTTCCACAGCCCCAGGTGGCCCCGTTTCGTAACACCCCTGCGCAAACGAATTTCTTCCCCCTCCCGTGCGTTTTCATGTGTCGCGTGCGATCGCTCGACCTGCCAAACGAGCTCCCACATACGTTACACACATAGGGCCGCTCTCCCGTGTGGGTTTGCAGGTGCGACCTCAGGTTGCTCTTCTTGGTGCAGACCTTGGAGCAATACTGGCACTTGAACTCTCTCGGTCTTGACCGGTCGCGCGGGGGAATTTGTCGCTGTTGGGCTTCTGGCTCGGACGCTGAGGACTCTGCCGATTCTTGGGCGGGCGGCTCTTGGTTGGCTGCTTCTTCGACCGTATTGCCCTGGATGCTCTGCGCCACCTCTGCATCGGTTGGGAATTGCTGATCATGCGTGGCGTCGGTAGCATGCGTATACTTGACGTGCTTGTCTCGTTCTGCCTCAGAAGAAAATCCAATGGTGAAACCTGTGCAGGCTTCTTCTGCGCATCGGAACGGCCGAGTGTGTTTATCAATGTGCTTGTCGCGATCCTGGGCCGAGGGGAAGCCTGTCGTGAAGAACTGGCAGCTGAATCTGGGGCATTTGAAGAGGTTGCTCCCGTATCTCTCCTCGATCTTCTGCTGGTCTAATTGCGCCAGATCGGAAGACAAGAGTCGCTCTAGGGCTACACGAACCTTGCAGACGGTGTCTTCAAGGTTCAGAGCTATTTCCCCCTTCCTCATCTCCCCGAAAAATCTCAACTGCTTCTTTGACGAGGCCACCGCTTGCGCGAGGTTGCCATAAAAGGATAAGCCTTGGAAGTACCGCAGCCTCTTCTTGGTTCCGTCTGATACGGGAAGAGTAACAGTCGGGCCCCTCCAATGTTGCCTGATGAATGTCTCCAAAGATTCGGCAAGCTCATTCATCAGTTGGTCGTAACCATCAGCTTGTGCGGTGCCAGCCTCCAGGTGTCGAACCCAGTGCAAAACAGCATAGTCCATGAACCCATACTCGCCCTTCAGTACCTCATCATCTGTAGGCTGGTTTTCGAAAGCAGGAAGGTTCAGATAGTCAATGCAGCAGCACGCTAGCTCCAGTTCTTTAGCAGATGTATCAACATAGCGTTTGTTCTCGACCAAGAAACTGCAAGGCTCTGTTTCAGTAGGACTGCTCAATAGCTCTGCCTCGGGGAACTCACAACTTGGCAGTCACGTGAACCAACTCGAGTGTTCCGTCTGGTTGGATCTCGACCAAGGACTCGCAAAGATCTTTGGGAGCCACCCGAAATTTGTTCCGCTCAACTTCAACCGACTCTCCGTCGAGGTCAATAGACTTCAAGATCTGTATCTCGTGCCATTTCAGCGATCTCTTTGCACAGACCAGCCACCCCAGTAGCCACGAGATATCCTCCTTCGCCGCAGGAGAAGCTTGCTGAATCATCCTATCCAATACTCGTTCGTACCTACCAAGAAGTCAGTTGAAAGCACTCGATCGGAGGTATACTGCTCACGCTTCGTTGATTCCGTTTGGAAAGTTGTTGCCCAATTGTCGCTCAACTCCCGCAATGGATGTCTGGCCCAAGAGGTTGATCCAAACCAGCTTTGCCAGCAGGAACATGCCTTGAGCAGCATCAGCAACATTAACAGCAAACCTGCTCGCTTCCTCCCTTGAAAGGTCGAATATCCCGGCGAGCTTGTTAGCCTCTGCTCGGCTGTATTCATGAATATCATGCTTGTTGTCCTCAGCTCCAATCTTGATGCTGACAAGGTCATCCAAGTCCTTTCGAGCCACGCCGTCATCTTGGCTGACGAAGAGGCAACGCAGCCTGTCGGGGTCAGTGGTTGGGAGAGTTTCGACGAATTTCCTGAACCATTGTGTGATGGCTTTGCGCTCATCTCTTGGGCACTCGTCTAGGCCATCAATGATGATATACGCACGTTCGCAACTTCTAAATGCAAACGCTAGAAGCTCCTCGAGTAGAGGTCGTGAGGTAAGCAGCGCTTCGCCACTGTCACAGCACTTTCGGTACAAGTAGGTCAGCAAATCTTTATCCTGTTTGAGGAACTGCAGGAGGAAACTCCGAGCAAGTGCATGAAACGTATTCTTCTCGGGTTGATCGTGCTTGCAATAGAAGAGTAGCACTGTTACGGGGGGCGTCAGCTTTTGCGCTTCCTCTACCACGAGGGAAGCTAAGATAGTTTTTCCTATCCCAGAATTAATTTCTTTTCTCGCATATAGACGCCAAGAACTGAGAAAAAATCACCTGCGCCCGGCAAGCCCTTGAGCCAGAGTAATGGGGGAATTGTGGGATACCGAGGATCGAACCACTCTTTGAAAAACTGGTTGTCCAAAAGCCATTGTCCGGTGCTAGGGTGGTCTTCTCGAATCTTGGAAAAGCGATCTTGATCGTTGTCGGGATTTGTTGCTCTCAGCCAACTATAAACGGCCAAACGTCGATGAAGTTGTCTCTCCTCCGTCTCGGTGTCTAATCGAGTCTCTGCGGTTGAAAGAGCCTCTACTGTTGGAGGAGACTCTTGTGGCTCTTCAATATGAAGGTGATCGGCCTGGTTCTCAATCAAACTTCGCCGTCGAGCTATGCCTGATATAATTCCAAGGAGGAGAGACTTGCAGGTATCCCATGTCCCCTTAAATAGCTTCTCCCATTCTACACACCAGCTATTAGTAATCTGATGGAGCAGTAAGCCAGGAAATGGATACTGACGGCGCCGCCGAAACTGCTTAAGGGCGATCTGATGAAACTTGATGATATCCCCGTATATGAGCACCAGAATCTGGACCATATGAGGCTTTTCCTGGAAAAGGCTTCTATACTGTAAAAGAAGTGGAAGGGCCTTCCCAATGCGTTCGTATATGTCAAGAAGCTCGCCAAATGCCAAATCGACTGAACTCGCTGCCTGTCCAACTGGGTTAGTCCCCAAGACTGGCTTGACCAGGCATTGATCATTACCTCTAACAAGACCTTGGCCGGCCCCTATACAGCCGTGAGCTTCGATAGTTCGGTGTCTTTCTTGGAATTACTCACCCAAATAAAGGCCATGATCTCGTTATTGTCGCAGAATTCCCGAACCACTTCTCCATACTGTTCAATAGCCGTGAGGAATGGCATCAACCGGTTCGGGTTCTGTAGTCTTCGTTGCGCATGCTGCTGAGATTGCAAAGTCGCAATGCTCGTCCTCAGCGTCTCACGCGTAGTGACCTTGAAGTTCTCCTGGTCCCTTTTCTTCAAATCCTTCTTGAATTCCTCCAATGCCGTCTGGAATCCTGGGGAGTGGAGATGGTCGGTTTCCATTGGTCCTTGGCCTTGCGCTTGCTACTGAAAAACAGCAGACTAGGTGATAAAGCTAATAATGCGCTAGTGTCGAATCATACCGAGATAAAAGAAGGGGCCCAATGTCACGCTGAGCCTGCTAAGAACACGCCGGTCATAGTAAAGGCATCAACCGCCTAAATTGATGGCTGCCAAAATTACGGATAAAGTGCGGGGTAAACAAGGGGTCCAACCTCCAAGGCAGCCGGGTTACTAAGCCGGAGCAAGAGCACATCGGTTTGCCGCAAAATCGTTGCGCCGGAGCAGTAAGCCCAAGCTCCATTCTGCGGCATTGGAATACCCTCACCTCAAACTTCGTGTTTGCAAGAACGGAGATGGCACGAAATTCTCTGAAACGACCATGGCCGTTCGAGGAGCGTGGGCAAAGCTGGTCTACTGCCACTCTAACGCCAAGTTTTGAGCAAATCAACGACATACCGGACGAGAATACCTGCTTCGGAAGTGTATGGCTTCATATATCTGACACTCGAGTGAAGTTACTCACAATTTAACCATGGTCTAGATCATTGGCGAGGAAGCACAACTCGGCCTACAAGTGCACCCACAAAACCTATTGTCGCAGTCCTTCGCCGTTGTGAAAGAAGGCGATTACTTTGCCCTAGGGGATGGCGTAAGCACTTTTGCGCGTTTAACAAAGGGGATGTCCAGAAAACTCCACGCCCTCGATAATGGGCCGCACGTCCGTCTTCGAGCATATCTACCTAGAGAGGTCGTGGAGGCAAGCCCTTGGCTTATGCCGACCCTGCTTCCTGTAGAGATCAACCTCTATGGTGCACGAGACGACGCTGAAATGGTTGGTGCCATCTTGTCTGAGACGGGCACTTTTCTCCAGTTTCCACAGTACGGACGGGAAAACGTCGAGTACCATAACCCGCACTTTTTTCGAGTAGAGGGATACTCGGAACAAGTCCCGATCGAAACCCTGCTTCCATCTAGACAAGTTCAAGTTGAGACTTCAGGCCAGGGTGAGGGTGAGGAAGTTCAAGGGGACGCCTCTGCTGTGGTTGATTCGATTCTCGACTCGCTGTCACATCACACCATTCTACGTGACATTCCTGTCGATGACCGTATCAGGACTGTCCTTCTACCGTAAGACCTGTTCAACCTGACATATAGGGAACCGATGTTGACCCTTTTCTATTCATGGCAGCCACCAGAAGGAAGCGATCGACTTCGTTTCGGGGCGAGAGACCGGCAACGTACCTTCCGAGCTCAGCCTGTGGAAGTACAATGACTTGGATGCGGATGAGCCTTTGTTAGAGCCCAAGCCTGATCTCAACGTCAAGAAGCATCTCACTCACGCCGTCTTTCTGCAGTTACCAGCATATATTCACTGGAGCAAAGCGCCCCAAACAAGAAGAGGCCGAGGGTGGTATCATTGCAGACGAAATGGGTCTAGGAAAGTCCCTCGTCATCTTGTCGACAATTGCCGGCTCTCTGGGCCGGGCAGAGAAATTCGTGGCCTCTGAGAATCAACTGACCTCAACTGAACAGCAGTCCAAAACTCCTTCCAGAGCTACGCTCATTCTAGCGCCATCTTCACGTAAGTGCTGGCTGAGAACGTAATGGCTAAAAGAGGGGCACTTGGGCTAACTGGGTATTAGTCCTGATTGGAAATTGGATTGAAGAAGTCCGCAAGTATGGTTTGCGCAATGCAAGTCTCTTCCAATGACCTGGCTAATGGGCGGACAAGGCATACCTTTGGAAGTCTCTCAGTTCACCAGCACCTCCGGCGAGAAAGGCACAAGGAAACACATCTGCTCTACCAGCGGGAGATAGTTTTTACCACGTATGCCACGGTTGCGACAGAGTTCTCTCGCGGCAAGAGTGCCTTGGCCAAGATTAACTGGTTTAGAATTGTTTTGGACGAAGGTACGCATAAGGGACTGAAATCATGGCATCATACCGACTTGGCCATTGACATCTGTCTTAGCCCATGACATCAGAAACCGTCAAACGAACCAGTTCAAGGCCGTCACCCGGCTCTCAGGAAAACACCGTTGGTGCCTTACCGGCACGCCCATCCAGAACAGCCTCGAAGACCTCGGAGCGTTGGTCTCCTTTCTCAAGGTGCCTGTACTGGAAAAGCCTTCAACATTTCGAAAATTCATCACGAGCCCTACAGCTTCATCATCGAAAGACCGGTTTCGGAATCTTCAAACATTGCTACAAACCATCTGCATCAGAAGGACAAAACAGCTGCTGCATTTACCACCACCTATTCCGAGAATTCGTGAGGTGCATCTCACACCTTCGGAGCGGCAGGAGTACGACAATTTAATGCAACAAGCCCGAATACAGATCCAGATGGCAGTTAGTGGACATATCAAGAACAGGATCAACTCCATAGTGCTCGATTCGCTCCTCAAGCTTCGGCTGTTTTGCAACAATGGCAGCGCAAACAACGTTCTGCAGATAGCGCCAACGGGACTTCCATCAGACTCGGATGAGGCATTGACTTACCTTCAGCAGCATGAGCTAAATGTTTGTGCTTATTGCTCTGCAACTATATACTCCATCAACAGTTCCGAAGACACCGATGGCGGGATATTCATATCACCCTGCTGCCATTTGGTCTGCCCCAACTGCACGCCTCAGCATCATTCAGAGAACAACCGTTGTCCGACCTGTGCGCCTGGGAATGAATCGACAATCCCCGGAATTTCACTACCAGCCGGCTTGCCATCCCATTCTTACAGCGGTCCTTTCTCTACAGGCAAATATCCATCAAAGTTGCTTGCACTCTTGTCTGACATTCGCAGCGACGCCGGGCACAAAAGGTACTCTGTCCTTCACGTCAATATTTAACTTGAAAAAGCTGACACTGGAACTCCCAGCATCGTCTTTTCTTGCTGGAAGAAAACACTTGATCTTGTTGGAGAACTTCTATTCGCTCACGAAATACAGCACAGAATCATCCATGGTGGATGCTCACTGACACAGCGCAGTACGGTGCTGCAGGAGTTTCAGTCCCGCCATGGGCCAGATATCCTGCTGATGACGCTGGGAACTGGTGCGGTAGGGTGAGTATCATTACTTGGCGATTTTTCATAACCTCGCTGCATAAATGCATTAACGATTTCAAGACTGAACCTTGCGGTTGCATCTCGTATCTTTCTCTTGGAGCCGCAATGGAACCCGTCTATTGAAGATCAGGCGATCGGAAGAGCGCTTCGACTCGGCCAGAAAGCCCAAGTCGTCATCATACGATACATTGTTGCGGATACAGTCGAACAGGTCCGAGAGTCGCACTCTTCTATTCCGGCTGTCAGCTGACTAGCTGTAGGCCGGCGTTTTGTCTCGCCAAAAGAGAAAAATCCAGCTAGCAGGAGGAGGGTTTGGCAAGGGGAAGGATATGCCACCTGAAACGCTTCAGTCGCTCTTGGTAAGACGGCCACAAAGGGAGCAAACCTTGGATCTTATTGACGATCTTCTAGCATGCCTTCAACGTTGATGGAGCTTCTGTGTCGTGACAAGCCTAAGGGCAGGATCCAAGGGCATATGTTGGGTCTTTCCTCCCTCGGTTATCCTCCAATGTAGTGGGTAAAACTGTACGGCGAGAGCCTACAGGCACTCCTGTCTGCTCATACATCCTTCTGACGATTATGTCACTGTCTCTACTACGTGGCACAGGTCGCTGGGGTAATAATGTCCAACCGTCATGTTCTCCTTCATAAGCTTGCAGTTCTGCCTCTTCATAGGCTATCGGAATGGTGATTTATCTAGCCGTTGGCAGGAAACTTAACGATTAGTGGTGGGGAAAAGAAGATACTTACTCTAACCATAATAATATTGTGGAGAATTAGGTACCCGTGTTCACTAGTCGGTATAGATGTAACATTTTTTACCCCTTCGGCTTGTATGTACGGCTCAGCAACAGGCGTTGTCCAAGACGTTGGGCAGCGAGCGAAGAATATGAAAAAAAGGGCCAGCAGCAACGAACTTTGACTTCATTGGCTATTGCTTGAGAAATGCTTGCCATGAATCGTCCGCCTCTTGAGAAAAGGGTGAGTCTATTGGCTATCCCCCACGTCGCAGTGGGTGGGTGCCCCAACACCGAGGTCTTTAAGTCACAGGCGGCTGTGGGAACGGGGAGCGCTTACAAGCTGCCTGTCGGACTGTAATTGACGGGAAGGCAAGGGGGGCGGCAGGGCGGACAAGCGTCATGGCCTCATTACGGCTCAGCGGATGACCGAAACATGTCTCACGACCAAAAAGAAGATATGGCCAAGGGCGCCCTACCGTTGACCTGATTGGCCTCATGTGGGAGAGACATTTTCCTCCGTCTGTTGAGCCAAAAAAAAAAAAAAGAAGACATTGGTCAAGGGCGCCCCCGCTGTAGACCTGGTTGGCCTTTAGCATGATCCAGTGGGGGCAACAGTTAAAATACATCAGGTCGATTCTAGGGATTTCTAGCTACGTGGCGTCATCCCGACATTTTACGAACCAACCCGCCAACAACTGGCGTACAAATAGTGCCACGGCTTTCAACAGTCTTATTGACGATCCTAGGAGGTTCCGAGGTTCTGGCAGGGAGGGCGTAGATTACGAGACGAAAGAATAGACTCGAACAAACCACCATCACCTAAAATCTTCTACTATGTTTGTATATACCCTCAGCAGCTTGTTCCACGTCTATCGAGGTACGTTACTTATCTTCTTTCTGCCCCGCCCCTGCCAGCATGGCTTCCCAGGCCGCCTCTAGCATGAGCCACGATGGCATGGACCCGTCTTTAGACGGTTTGCCTTCTCCAAAGCCCCAGACTGCCGGTTCAGTGTGGAAGGGGCGTATTTACTCATTGGGCAGCCTGTGTTGGAGGACGTCAATGTCAGTTTGGGGCCCTCCCTGAGTAGGAATGCCATGATAATCCAGGCTGAGTTAGCCATCCCTCCATCAGGCCCGAGGCAACATCAAACAGGAAAAACAAATAACTCCTCGAAAAAATAACACTGGTGATTTAGAGGAAGAAGGCAAGGCGTTTATCCCCTCTCGGGAATAGAAAAGGTGGCATCTGTTAGAGACGTCATTGAGGACAACAACAACAATAGATAACACGATCGTGGCAAGGGAAGGCCTGCGTCAGTTTCATCCATCACAGCCACTTGTCAGGCTTATCTCGATCTATATCCGCAGACCACGTATTAGCGTACTCGAATGCCACATTCCCTCTTATGTGTTGCCTCCAGGGCTTGGCTGCCAATTCTACTCGAGGGAACATCATGCCATTAGTCAACTGGGAGGTGCAATGCCCCTCGGTAGGTCCCTAGTGAGCCTAGGAACCCCTTATAAATGGAACTGTAGATGTGTGGGACGCAGGTGCTGCCTTGTTCCCGTGGAGAAACGGATAGACCGTGATGTAGTTTGCCTGGGTGAGTGCGGTACTCCTCGTAGAATTCATCAAAAGCCCCTTCCTGAGAGACTAAAGCGGAACGTTCCGTCTCTTGCGGCGATCTGTTAGGCGTGCAGCAAGGCATCCTGCTCCATTCCATTCAGTTTTCGAATGAGGCGCAGCTGAAGGGGCACAGCCAATACAGTCGAATGATTCTGGTTATCGTTTGGGTCGTGAGTTCGTATCATTGGTACAATTACAGTACCTGCACCAATGGGTCTCTCACGGCCCCGCTTGTTCGGCTGTGCAGAGGTTGCCTACAGTGCGCTGACTTGGGCATTATCCATTCAAATGCCCTCACAGCATCATAAATAGTAGAAGGCAGACACATTCTTCCAACTCTGCCAATTTGCTATTTAACCTCATCGAATTCATCAGCATGTCACCACAAGACTCTCCCGCCAGTTTCGGATCCATCGGCGCTGAGCCACCAGTGCTATCTGTGGTCTCCTCACCCATCTCTATCGTCTTTGAATGGGTAGCCCTGCTACCGCTGGCGATATACCTTGCCAGTAGCCGACTTCCATATCGTCTGGTCGGCCAAACTGCCCTATCCGGCCACGTTCCTATTGCCCTTTTCCCTCGCCTAGGAGTGCTGGGGACCCTTGCCGACTTCCTCCAGCAAGGCCAGGAGTTCTTCGACCGTGCCTCTTCAGTCAATGATCTCAGTCACAAAGTCTGGGACGTCAACTGGGGTAGCGTCTTTCCCTGCGCCAATGGAGCCGTGGCAGCTATTCTCAGCGCCTATGCACTTCGGGGTGTCAAGGTCCAGAAGGTACCGGAAGAGGTGGACCAAATCGCCCCTCACCTACTAGGAAAGGAACCTAGCTCAGAGAACTCCTTCGAGCCCGTCAAGCTCAATAGCCCCTTTCGCCGTTATCAGAAACTTCACATTCTCCACTTCGCCGAAAGTACGAAGAAAGTCAGCCATGCTAGATACCTTTGGGATGGCTTACCTACGGCCCTGGAAGTGCTGTTTCTCATGGGGCTTCTAGGGATCAGCGCTGTATGTTATCTCTTTGGCCTCTACGGAACAGCTGCCGCCGTCTTCCTCGCAGTCCTCTTGCGAGTTAGCAGACAGCTCATGACGACCGAGAGACCGAGTGGGTATCTGAAGAACAACGAGGGCGACCTCCCGAGTTGTATGCTGGTCTCACTCCATGAGAACTCTTCAACGTGGTATCTTTACATCGGCTCTCGCGGAGTCATTGATACCATCCTCAATAAGACCATGGTCCAACATGTCAAGTCCCCTCTGGGTGTCTGGCATGGCTACGGGCTACGACTCTTGGAGGCACTGCAGATTCTCATCATGACCTATGTGGCAGCCCAAAAAGGCTGGGATGGGGTGGCATTGGTCTCTCTTCTTGTTGTTGCCTCGGCAACTGACTCCATTTCCTTCAGCGATGACCGTATTGCTGCAGGATGGCTAAAGAGAGAAGGAGTACGAGTGGACGCAACAACCTTGCAGTTCAGTGGTCGAACACCTATGATCGGGACCATTCAGGCATTGGGCAACCAGAGATCTACGACATGGATGGACGGAATTATTGCCCCATCAACTCGCCGCAATGTATGGCTCCGGAAGTTGGCATCCCAGGACGTTGATTCCAACCTCGAGAAGGACCTCAGTGCCAGTGACAAGGACTGGATTGATCTAAATGAGAGACTGACTCTCGTGGCGCAAGCTATGATCCCGCCTGATGTCAAAGCTGAGGCGAGCCCATGAATCGATTCTGGACAGTTAAGGCTCACTCTATAACGAATATTCCTCTTTCTTGAGTAGCTCTGTATTACTTTCTCCTTTTGCTCCTCTTTCTTTTTTTGCCTATGTACTACCATTCCTCGATATGGAACCCATTCTGCCCCCAGATATAGATAGTGTAGATTATGAGATCCTTCGTCTTTTTCTCGTATCCTCCTGTTCTTCTGGTGACCAGTGTCTCGTGTTCCGCTTGGGACTTTCTTCGTCACGACGACCAACAGAGATTCTCAGCACATACTCTCTCACCCCGTTGTCCCGTCTCAGATTCCTCGATCTTTCCCGCGGGGGTTTGGGGAGAAGGTGTACGCCAAGAACCAGATTCTCCGTCGTCTCCACGGCGACCGCTGGATACGTCGGATCCGATGATGGAGTAAATTGGACATGTCCTGCCAATGCCTCGTACATATCCAACTCCTCACCCAGCGGATCTCCCGGCCGTTCCCACGGTTCCCTCTCCCTTCCTAATATCCCGACGCGTGGAAAACAGCTCTTCGAAAGGCTAATGATGACGTCAAACTGCCACTGTGTTCCTTCGTCATCGAGTTCTATGTTGATGAATACTACCCTATTTGGATCTATGCACAGTTCACCCTTCTGGAGGCCCTGAACCAGCGATCGGCGGGAATCACCATCCAGAAGCTGTGTGATTTTCTTCACAACGGAATGACTGAAGGTCGCGACATACTTGGCCACGATGCTGATCGGCTCGGGATAGTCCAAAGAAAATATTGACGAGCAGGCGAGCCGGTCCGAATAGTTGTTGGCTCGAATGAGAATAGGTTCGCGGCTGCGTTCTTCCTTCCAATCATTGAAGTTGACCCGACTCATGTCGCAGAGCTGATGGATGCGTATTCGATGGTAGGCATCCGCATCAGCGTCGTAGGTGAGATAAATGCCAGTTTTCTGGCTGCTGTCAGACCCAATGCTGCAATTGAGCCGGATGAGACCGGCGTTGAGGTCGGCCTTGTGCCTCCAATGCTTTGCGGTGATTGCCAGGCCTTGGTTTGTCATGGAGAAGGTGTTGCCGTAGTGTCCCAGAGCTTTGACCTTGGAAGCATCCCAAAAGTCTTTAACTGAGCGTGCGAGTATCCCCCATCCGGACTTGGAGGCTGTGGCCGAACAGTCAGCGAAGAGCGTATGGTAGTCCAAAACTGTAGCTTGCCTTGATGTTCGGGGCGGACAGGGCGCCCACCGATTGCCTGCGGCTCTTTCCAAGAAAACAGTGAGTCGTCGTTATAGACGATAATCAACTGACGCTGGAGTCTATTAAAGGCCTGCCTGCTTCCTTCTCCATAGATGAGAGGCAGGCTAATCCCAAAAAGACCCAGCAAAGAGTACGTCTCATCCTCCTCGACCGTTGTTTCGCGGCCAGAAGCCCACGAGAACCTCATTGCTGTCGAACACGAAGCGAAGTCTGTTGGCTCAAAGCTTGTCAAGTGATGTGCCTCAATGTTACTGGCTCGTTCGATCTCATGGGCCCAGCTCTCTCGAGTGCCAATCCGGCGCCACGCACGATCAACAAAGACCAGATAATGAGGCGCTAGTAGCTCTTGCAGCGTCCAGCCCCTGGTGAACCACTTCGTCTTGATGAAGAAGCGCTCGAGGGCTTTGTGGAGTGGGCCGCTGGGATTAGCGGCGTTCCGGCTGCCAACGGTGCCGTCAAGATCCACATTTTGAGGTAGATCCATGTCTTTGACATCTCTGAGGACATCTATATCTTCCAAGTGAGCGTAGCAGATACCCGCACTCTGATACCACCGAAACATGGCATTGATAGCTTCTTGGGTGTCAGCAGGGTTGGTCTTGTCGATGCAGCAGGTATCCATCCAGGCCCACTCCCAACCATCCTTTGCCGCCCGGTCGCAGTATTTTCTCAACTTTGACCACCCTTTCTGCTTGTAAACATCATTCTTGATATCCCCCTTTCTCGTTTTCATGTCCTGGTAGGTGATTTCGTCCTTGGATGATATCCATGTGTGCGAGAGAATAGCGTAGGGCGGAAAGGGGGCTGGGATGTCACTGGCCTCAAAGAGCTCGTAGGATTTAGTTTCTAGAAGTCTCATGTTAGCTTGAGGCCTGCGAGACCTACTAAAAGGCTACAATAGCTAAGACGAGCTGCCTATGACGTTCAGAGCGTTGTGAGAGATTTGTTGCGGGGTGCTCCACAGAGCTTAAGCAAAACGCTGGGCAAATTAAGTCAGTCTCAGTATCAGTATTTATTACGCCCGGGAGAACGGATCTCATAGGGCCGGTGGCTACGCTAAGCTGTCTTCGCTTCCCCGCTATTCATCCGGACCACCCAAGAGAGCCCCACTCTTATTGCCAGCGCGACTCTTTTCCAGCCCCGCTTACTTGACTCTGTTTGACAAGCCTGCTTGAAGGCCCATTTCTCCAAGTGTTCAGCATCCTATCCCCAGCAGCTGAAGCATGGTCTGTCAACTTGAGGCTATTCAATGTTAGTAGTCAGCTGTGATGTTAGTGTTTAGCATGTTCTGTTTCCCCTTTTCACCTCAGTCTTCCCGTCGCCCTTGACTGCCGCTCGCACCGCCTCTAGGTTAGGTGCCCATTTGGTCCCGTCCGGCGCCGACTTTCCACCCAGAAAGAAGGAGAGGTTTCCCATCATGCTTTGTCCCGCTTGTCGCATGACTTGACGCTCGGTATCCCATCTCGAGCATCGGAAAAGGAAGTGCTCTATCGTCTCTGGTGCGCGTCCGCACTCGCATATGTCTGACTCTGCGGCCCCTATCTTGTTCAGGTAACTGTTGATCCTCGCCTTGCGGCCGATGCCGAGACCATCGTCCCGGGCTGGTATCCATATCATCTTGACCCTGTTATTTCCCTTTGCCAGTCGTTCGATGTGCTCATGGATCTGCCGGATGGCGATCTGGCCGGATTGCTGTCGCGGCCGTGCGATCGCTTTCAGTGACGACTGGCTGCTTGACAGCACCGTGAGTTCTCGACGTTGCAACCCATCGGGCATGCAACGCAATGCCATCGCTATCGCCTCCAGCTCGGCCGTGTATGGGTTCTGGTTGTCTCGCGACCCGAGGGTGACCGAGTATCTGGCCACTATCTTGTCTGTCCGGTCCGGCGACCTGTGTGCTACGATGCCACCTATACCGACAAGCCCTTCTCTGTCGGAGGCACTGGTCGCAATGACAATGTCGTTGGCGCTTTTGGCTGCTGTTATCGCCGCGTCACGATCGGCCTCGCATACCGTCGACACACGGCTGTGCCACGGTGGTGCCGCATAAGCCTGAATCGTTCCCACCCGCTCGATACCGCTCCCTTCGTGCGCAAGTGCCAGTCGCTTCAACGGTGACATGTATCTTCGACTCACTGACACCCGGAGTGTTGTGAGCGGGTGCGTCCTTGGCAGGGTCTGGATATTGATGTATGATCTCGAGCCTGGGCATGTCGCTCGCCTACCGTCTGGATGTTTGCTTCCGCTTCCGCCACTGCTGTCGCGACCGTTCGAAAGGCGCCCGTGATGGCGGAGAACCATAATTGATGCTAGGAGGGCGTGAAAGTAAGCAGTGCACAGACCGCGATTTGGGCGTGTAAGCCTCCACCCGACTTGGGCTCTGTTTTCTCAACCGCTCCTCCTGAGTTGCCGAGTTACCTCTGACAGCGGGGAACTTGCTTCCTCGGTGCATACTGCACAGCTCTCAAGTGGCCGCCCAGCGCTCGTGAGTCACCACATCGGCGTAACTATGCAGGAGGCCCGGTCCGTGAATAATCTGTTGGCCAATCTGAGCCACTCGTTCTAAGACCACCCCGAGCTATCTTAACCAGAGGCCGTTGGGTCTGCAGTGACGTTGCAGACAAGCCTTCCTGAATGCCAACGCGCGCCGGGGGCTGAATCCACTATCGCCCCCACTCTGAGAGAGTTCTACGGTGGTCGCCCGATTAATCAAGCGTGCTGACGGAGTCGTGCGAGCAGAGCCTCATGCCTTGCAAGAACGGGCGATCGTTGGTCACCACATCGCGAAACTATGCAGGAGGCCCGGCCTTGGACTGACGTGTTCAACATAGTAGTCTGTTCTAGACCGACGGTTTCTAGGCATCAACCACGCCAGCCTCAGCGCCAGTTTCCAAGGCCACCGCAGGTTATCCAATCATCTCGTCCTTTACGTGCTGCTTGACTTCTTCGAGATGAATGGTACACCCTCGCGAGTAAGAATCTTCCAGTGAACTCAAACGATATAACCGCAGGCAGCGGTTCCCCACGCAAAATGGAACGCCACAGTGATATGAACCAGCAGCGGGCCACCCTCATTAATTCTTTGGGAGGCCGAGTGACTCAACGCGGACTTGAAGCTTAGATAGCCTTGTGTTCGATATCCCAGCTGGGTAGGCAACCAACAAGGCTACTAGCAGTAACGAAGATAAAGTTATACCTCTGCTATTGCGTTTAATTCTCTCATTCACCAACGTTCTTGTCTATCTGACTAGCTCTTATGCCTATATTCCATATTCTCTATCCCTAATCATTCCTTATTCACTTCTGCTTGTGTGTTAATAAGTTTAGTTTTGCTACCCTTACTAGCCCTTCCCAGTGCTTATCAAGCTGAAGCATTCCCAATGGCACTTATCGCAAGTTTCGACACACCGCCAATTCTGGATCGAGCGCTAAACACTTCCTCGTGAGTTGTCTGCAATATTGTTCCCTTGGCGGTTTTTAATTCTAGGCGAGTGCTCTGTATAACCCTGAGGCGTATAATTCGCTCCCAAACCTCCGCCATGCATCTGAGCAATTTCAACGATTAGACGCGAGAACCGCTATCGTCGGTCCTATCCGTGACCTCTTTCTGAAGAATAAGGTCCACGAACACCTAGGAATCGCCCTGCTGCACAAGCACTTTCCGATCCGACCGACGGAACAGCTAGTCGACTGCCGAAACATCTCGGCGCCATAGGATATAGGCGATGACACCGACGCCGTCACCCGCAAATACGACAGCCTCATCTGGCACGATCGTTCCAACTCATCCAAGGGGAGCTAGTTCCCTACGAGTTTGACCTCTCAGATGCCAACTCGCCTCCCCAGGTGAATCAGGGATTCGTGTCCGAGCTGTCATCCCTGCTCTGTCAGCATGGACTAGACTGAGTTTTGGGTCTCAGAGTCTTGGACAAATATGACTCAGAACTCACTATCGAAGTCACAGAAGGCAACGTGAATGTCATGATTCGACGTAGAATTATTCCTAAAGAGGAGTTAATCTAGGCGCTTTGGGTCTTTGCCAAGGACGAAGATCAGGCGTGTCACTGCCGGGAATTCTGCCGCCGAGATAGCAAGGGGAATCGCTTCGAGAGCAACCATACATGCGGATAAGTGTCTTATATGCTAATTAAACCATCAGCTCTTGACGGTGACAACGGACCGGATGCAGTCTCAACCGAAACCTTCCCCCTCCCTAAGCTTGGAGACAGGCTTGTTGCCGTCGCCCAGAACGTCCACCTGGGCAGTGGCTTCAACGTAATCCGCGGCTTGGATCCAACCGAGTTCTCACCGCTGGACAATGTGCTTGTCTATCTCGGCATCAGCAGCTACATTGCCGAGATTCGCGGCGTTCAAGACTTCGACGGGAGAATGGTTGTCCACATCAAGGACATTGAAAAGGAACTGCCTGATTCATCGGGTCGGCCGTCACCTTACACCAACCGAGCGCAGGTATGAGCCCAGCGAATCTGTTCTGCAATGAAGTACTAATCATGAGACACTTGCAGCCTTTCCACACCGACATGTGCGACATACTCTCCATGTATGTCCTGGACACCGCCGTCAGCGGTGGAGAGAGTTTGCTCGCGTCCTCGGCCACGATTTATAACGAAATCGCGGCGACTCGGCCAGATCTGATCCAGCTCCTGGCCGACGACAAAAGGATTCATGATGAGTACGTAATTACCACCATAGGCCCTCCATCACCCAGAACACTCCCAACTTGCCTCCCAAATTTGCTCGTTCTCAGGTTCAGAACAAGAAGCTAATCACGGTTCTACAGCTTTCATAAGATCAAAGCAAGCTGGACCAATCGTCCCCTTCTCTACAACTTTAAAAAGCACGGCCCAGGATTCTTCTACTCGCGTCGTCCCATCACCGGAGCTCCATTCTCGCTCCACCGTCCGGACGTGCCCGCCATGACGGAAGAGCAGGCCGAGGCCATCGACGCCGTGCACTTCACAGCCGTCAAGCACCAGCTCCTAATCAAACTAAAGCCCGGAGACATTGAGGTCTTCAACAACATGGACCTCTTCCACGCGCGGAACAGGTTCAAGGACCAGGGGAAGGACGATCAGGGCTACGAGGAACGTCTCGTCATTCAAGATAACTCCGAGATGCAGAAGAAGTCCACCCTGAGCGGTACGCGACATATGATCCGGCTGTGGCTCCGTAGCACGGACAAGGATCTGGTGTGGGAGAGACCGGAGGCGCTTGAGCGAGAGGGACACGAGATCTATGGCGACAGCGAGGTGAGGAAGATTGCAAGGTGGGATGTCCATCGCGCGCTGCCCATCAATCTAATCTTGACGAAGCACTTCAAATGTTCTTGAAGGGATGGTCATAGTCAACGAATCACGAAATCTTTTCTGTTCTTGTTGCTCGCTGCGTTCACTGAGAAGTAGAACTTCTTATCTCTCTTAGCTTTAATATATACTTAGTTAGAGGGATTAGTCTTTCTAAGAAGGTATAATATTCACCTTATTAATGCGAAGAGTTAACTTTTCCTGCTAATAAACTTACTTAGCTAAGAAACTAAATATATTTTATAAGGCAACTTAAGGCTTCCTAGTTATTTAAGTATTAATGCTAATAATAATATTTAGTTTTAAGCTTATTATTTACTTTATATATTATATATAATAAGTAAGTAAGCTAGATAAGTAAGTAAGCTACTTTAATTAACCTTTTAACTAAGAATCTTAATAAAAATATAATTAACTAATATAAATTATAAATAAGTAGCAGATCTAAGTAAGTGGCAGGAAATTTTTAACCTTTTAATTAAAAACCTTAATAAAAATATAACTAACCATTTAATCAATTGAAATTAATTGCTATCCTCTTCATTAGAGCTC
>JAMAKE010000165.1:0-34668 GCA_023628695.1 Nectriaceae sp. PG4201 | reverse complement strand
TCCGAGGGAGCCAATTTGCATGCCAATTCACATACCATGTAGCAGACCGGCGTTCCAATGCTCTTTCCTGTGACATCTTCAGCAGTGTCCGCAAGAGTGGTGATGAGTGATCAGGTCCGGCATTGCCTAGGGGCTGGTAACCTAAGCTCCAGCTTCCTGAGATATCCGCCCTAAGTTGTTTGAGAGTATCCATGTCATCTAGAATACCTACGGTTTACCTCGTAAAGGAGGAAAGCAGCCAAAGGGAAAAATATCTTAGTGCCATGGCGAAGCACCATTGACTTTAAAGCGGTCAACGCTGGCAGAAACCCCTGACCCATTATGAGTTCTAAGCGAATCAGGGAATTAACATAAATTTGGCTGCAGTAGCTCATTGCGCTATGTTGGCATTATTGGATTGCTGCTTTTTCTCCCTCTACTACTATAAGGATGGCGCATTCTACTAATGGCTTTGAACCAATCGGATTCCTCCCTCAAGATTGCGACCTTGGAAACTACTAGCTTCTCCTCCTGTCAATATTGGCAGAAAGTACAGTGCAGTAGGGGTCTAATTGTATTGATATGAGATCATTCATACGTGTAGCCATCTGAAAGCAAAAATTCTAAGCTCTGATCCATCCTAGCTTCTTGGGGCCTAGTCTACTCAGGAGGAACGCCATTCGGTGAGTACTGTCTTGGAAGAATGAGGTCACAAAGATGGCCACATATCACTCAACTCGATATTCCTAAACTGCATTTGCGTGGTCTATGCCATGAATCAAGGGATCGCTAGGCCGCGAGAGCATTTGGATGTCGAGTAGGTAGATCTAAATTAATCTAACACCCCTACTCCGCGATAATTGCCAATGGAGCGCTATATTTATACACTTGGTCAAGCAACTGGTTTCTGCTCCCTTTAAGTCGTCTCCTTCGCACCCTTACGTTTGAGGTGGCTGTGTAATATTATCATGGCCGAGCGACGGAGCAGTTTCTGTCAGCACTTTGACCTTGAATATGTTTAACCTAAGAGGTAGGCGCAGTTGGAGAGGAGGGAGACCAGGGTTTTGTCTGTTTGACCTTGCCGTCGGTATTGATAAGATGGCCCTCGCATTAGCTACTTGTATCATATAGTAGGCTATCAAACCTGTATTGACTAGGCTAGAGTTCAAACGACCGTTGCAGCTAATAGAGCGGTCAACTAAGCCAATCCATCTAAAAGATGCGTCCTAGTTTCGTTCGTGTTCATCATTTGACTTTACGAATGTAGGCCTCACCGATGGAAATAGACCCGGATCACAAACATAACTCCTTCAAGGGAGGTTTGGAACCCTCCCGCAAAGCTTCTAATATGTAGGAAATATAGTCTTTCATTGTTCAGCGAGGTAGACAGCATATATATAGAACGGCCCGGGCCCTGGCAGTACACTGGTACTACCTTGGGCTCTTGAAAATTCTCTGAAAAAGCCCATCTCGTTTCTGCTAAACTAGCGGGCATAACTTTTACTACTTCTTATCTTCTCGCGTGGGTGATTGCTTTACTGATATTATCATCCAGGTTTAGACATAGCGTTATAACAGGCAATTATGTTGTCGAACTATTTGCCCATATGGAAGTTCGGCAACCCAGGTTTCTGTTATGACAATCGGCGCACATCAACTACCCTCAGTTCCACACAATATTTTCAATGTAGGAGAACTATCTATTGCACTTATGTATTATTCGCTACGACCGAATCAGGAGCAAACCTGGCTTGGTTCACCCTCTTTTGCTCTGGTGGAAGATTTTGCGCTTTCGATTGTCAAACCCATGAATCTACCCTCCTACTTTTCACTTACTGACCTTGAAGGAATATCTCTATTGGTAATTCATGACTATTGTGCTCCTCCCATAGTTTTTCTTGACCAAATTACGGGGATTTGTACCCTCGATGTTCCCTCTAGTAAACACATGTTAGAATCTTCGCCCGTCCCTCCATCACGAGAATGTTAATCGTTATCAGATAGTCTGCTTAAGTTCCAGAGTCCAAGAATGAACCTATGTCCTTAAACATCCGTGATCGACTCGAACCGAAAATCTGCAAGGAGCGATTCAATATAGTATCTTTTCTGCCGACCAAGACCTTTCCTGTAGTCTACGTGTTACAATCCCAACCTCTCGCCTTCTCATTAGACAATCCTAAACGAACTTGAAGATTCCCCGGCGGGGCTTCTTAATCCATAGCCTGTTATCTTTTGGCTGCACACATTCAGCTGATTTTGGCAATATATCTGCTATGGCATGTTACATGTTAACTAAGGATTAGGACATTAGTGTAGCTGGGATTTTTTTTCTTCCAACTCTTTAAATCATATCATAATACGGTTAATCTATGTCAACTGCATAATATTTCTTTCTGGGTTCAAGTGAAGAAGCGGAATTTAGACGACTTCTCACCATCAGGCAGCTCAGATGTGTCTACATCCTGAGCACGCAGCTTAACATTCTGCGCGGTGTTCCTCCTCCGATTTTCTAGCTTCATCCAAATACCGAGAATCAATATAGAGACTATTGCAATACCATTGCAACAGCAAGTCAAGATAAGTGTAGGTATGTACTTGGGCGCATACTCGACTCGGAAAGTAGCGGCAGACATAATTCCTGCGAAGTTACCCAGGCCCACCAGCAGGCCAGTCGTCGCAGCACGGCTATTCTCGTTCAGGTTGTTATTATTATGCCATGATTGAACTAGACAGGAAGGGATGTAGGCGCCGGATGCCATGAGGAAGCATGCAAAATACGCAACGCCTTTGTGTTTTAGCACGTCAATGGCGATGAGCACAATCATTCCAACAAGGGATGTGGCCAGTGCGCCAATGACGTGGAAAGTGCGCTCATGGAAGTGATCAGAGGACTTGGCCACGATAAGAAGAACGATAAACCCAACGGCGTTGGGGGCAACGGTCCAGAGATTGGTTTTGATGACGGAATATCCAAGACGCTGGACAATCTGAGGCAAAAAGTTTGAGGTTGTGGCGAATGCAACCGGGTAAGTGAAGCAAATAATGCACCACAACCCAAACTTCCAGTCCTTCCAGGTCACAAAGCAGTCCTTCCAGTTGAATTTGGTCTCGACCTTATTTGAGCCGTCACGAAGCGTTCGTGCCATAGCTGCTGTTTTCTCTCTGTCGCTAAGGAACCATGCTGAGGCTGGGGAAGCAGGCAACCAAAAGAAGGAAATGATGCCGACAATAACAGTCAAGATGCCTTCGATCAGCATTAGCCATTGCCAGCCCTGAAGACGGGTACCCTCAATTTGAAAGACGCCGTAAGAGATACAGCCGCTAAAAGCTGCTGCCAATAGCGCGCTGCCGAAAAAGATGGCGATTCGAAACCCTAGCTCCGAACGCTTATAAAACAGGGTAAAATAGAAAATGACACCAGCGAAGAAGCCAGCCTCACAGGCGCCGAGAATTAGACGGAGGACTAAAATGCCAGCAAAGTCCGTTGAAGCGATTTGGATCGTAGCAATCCCTCCCCAGATGACCATTAAGGATGGCAGGACCAGCTTGGCGGAATATCTTTTGGTCAGAAGGTTCAGAGGGAGATCCAGGATGCCGAAAGGAATATAAAAGAGTAGGATAAGTAGGCTGTATTCGTTACCCTTGAAATTGAGATCCTTCTCCAATCCGTCCGTCTTAGCGTTGCCCAGGTTGGAGCGGTCAACCGCATTGAAGAAATACATCAAGGAGAGGAAGGGTAAAAGATAGATGTCCAGTTTTTTGACTGCATCTTTTATTAGGCTACGCGATCAGGACAATATGGTGAACAGTGATGTAGCTTACCGTATGAGCGTTCGGCGTCCGGGTCTAAGACGATACTATTCCCAGCTTCGCCAGCGAAATTTGATGACGATTCAACATCGTTGAAGGGCGCATTTTTGAGATCGGAATCCGGAGTGTTCATGGAGGGTTTCTGGATGCCAGCCATAGTGGAGGGTGCAAACGTAGATAGGATTCAACAGCGTGCCTTATGATACTCGACTACAGAGCAGTGTTAGGGTTTAGTAAGATATTTGAGCACTCTTGACGGGTTATATATACTATTTCCGACGCCACATCAGACGCAAATACCTTTGCATAGCTAACATACCCCATGGGAAGGTTTCACCGAGCAAGTGTGGTGGGCCAATATGATTGATCTTATCTGTGGATTATCACCTGAGTCATTACCTTCAATATAATTGGCTAAGAATGTTATCGTTGCAATGGAAAGTTTTAGCGAGACTAGTTAAGCCACCAAACCCTGCGTCATCAGTGAGTAATTAAAGCCGAACGATCATCATTTCCTACAAGGTACTCCGATAAAGATCCCGCAAACATGACACGACCCGAGCAGTCGCCTTTTCCTGCAAGGCATCCCGATATCTGATACCCCCTAACCCGGAGGACCTAGACCCGAGCGCAGAATGAAAGCGATGCGGAATGATCGAGCAAGCCCGTCACGGGCTCGAGTTCGATCCTTTGGGGGCTGCTTGACCTGTAGAACCCGCAAGGTCAAATGTGACGAGATTCATCCACTCTGTGGACAGTGCTTGCGTGCTGGGTTCGATTGCGGTGGATATGAGGCCAAGATACGGTTTATGCACTACGCACCTGATGGGTCTGGGCCGACGGACGACGTCAGTCAGAATGATGGCGGTCACAGTCGCCGTATTCTTTTCACTGGTATGAAGTTTCTGATCTCTTTGCTTGAGTTTTAGCCCACGTCGTGTTCATGCGGGAGGGCGGAGGCTAAGAGATGTCCTAATCGCATTCATGCTAATAGCTTATAAAGAACCAGAGAGGGCAGCCATGTCACGGCAGTTGCAGAAGCTCGTGGATGAGGATAAATTGGATCAGGTGCTGAACTACCCGGACTCGGACTGTGAGCGCCAGATATGTACAGTGTTTCCACACGGTCCATTTTGGGTTTTCCGGCCAGATGACGCAGAGAATACCGGGTCATTTGACGAGTTGATCCCGATACCACTGGACCTGAGAGACCCTTGTTCCCTAGATATGTAGGTTGTCCCCATCTACAATTCACCGACTTTCCGACCACTTATATCTGGGCCACATCTAGCTTGAACGCCTCTACGCATCCCTCATCGAACTACATATTGGACTATATCGATAGCGGTGAGAAGTTTCCTCTGGATGTGTCGCCTTTCTACGCACTTCCTACGTCCTCGCCAATCAACATTGCGCGGGCAGTGACACCATCCCCTGTTGATCTACACATCGGCTACGGTAGTGTTGAGGGTCTTGATACCTCCGTGTCCACCCATGCACACTTTCTTCTTGACCACTACAAGTCTCAGATGGGAATACTGTTCTCACCACTCCATGCTCGCAAGCCACCATGGAGCATCTTACATTTCCCACGTGCTCTTTCCGCTCTTTCAGAGTTAAGCATATTCAAGAAGGCGAGACATGCCCATACAGCTCTTTTATATTCTGTATTGGCAGTCAGTGCTTTTAACTGGGATAACATTCACCGGGAATTGAAAGATGGCACCACTTATTGGCGGAACGTTGGAGAAAAATTTCGACATGGGGCAAGGAAGGAACTCGAAATGGCTTGCGAAACTGAGTTGGCCGGAGAGAAAAGTTCAAAGTACAAAGACATTCTAATGGCCATCCTAACAATGATTACCATTTCTGTAAGCACGATTATCTTCCCTTATTATACAAATAGACACTAAGCTAGGATACCATTTCAAGGTAGTCACTGGTCAACAAGAAGAAGCTCGGTCTTTCCTGCTCAACGCCGAGTTGTTCATCAGTCTTCGGGGCATACCCAAAGTGAAGAAGTCTAGGAAGGTTAAGCTGCTTCACTCTATTTATTTGTTCCTCAGAATCATTGAAGAGAGTACATACGTGTACCCCCCAGGCAAACAACTGATTATGAGCTCATCGTACGCCTCAGAAACGATGCAATTTCCATCACTCAGGACACATAGCCTGTGTCTAGGAAGAGATCTAGATGAGTCTTGCGGAACGCAATTCGAACTTGGACTCTTTGGGGAACCCGGCGCCGATAACGGGCAGAACGATGCTATGTTGTTCGAGGAAATCTACGGCTTTCCACAAAAGCTTCTCTCTTTTATCTCACGCGCGACATCCCTTGCAAACGAAGTCACGATGCTTCGGAGCAAATTCCCAGGTATTTCAATAACCTCTGAGTTTGAAAATCGTTGCAAAGAGCTTGAAAACGAAATTTCCACTTGGAATAATCACGGAGAGAGCATTGATGGAGATGCTGAGGACCCAGTTTCGTCGTTCGCTAAGCGTGCCATCATGCCTCATCTGGTTGCTGCCTTCCATTACGCTGTTATCATATTCTTCTACCGGCGGGTGCGCCAAGTGAATCCCCTCATCCTTCAACCTTATGTTGAGAAGACTATCGCCAACCTCGAAGCTTTCGGGCAAGAGCAGCGTAAATTCTCTCTTGTCAACTGCGGGATCGTGTGGCCGGGATTCATGGCTGGTGCTGAAGCACTGGAACCAGATTTGCAAGCAAGGGCCTATAAAATGTTGCGAGGTTGTGCCAAGTCAAGTGGAATGTGGAACTTTGACTTAGCGGCTGAGTATCTGCAAGATTTATGGAGAATTCGACAAGAAAACAAAAACTGGAACATAAACTGGATGGACCTTGTCGAAAACCGACAGCTGGCGCTGGTTCTGACATGATAAGTTTGTAAACCAGTGAGTTGATACTCAATCTCTGTATACAACCCCTTTTTGCCTGCCAAGCCTATATAAGTACATTATCTGGATATCTCCTAGATACAACACCTTATAGAGACCTTTGGAGTAGAATAGTTCTAATAAATTAGTATTATTACTAATAGTCTCATCTTCGAGTTTATCGTTGGTTGACTACTAAGATCTGAACAAGGCAGTCAGACCACAAAAGTCTTTCTAACAATGAGGGCTATGTTAATGTCATCCACACAGTTCTGGTTTTCTTAGAAACAACTGAAAGCATGTCGACTCCCGATTGGTAACATCTTCTTTTCTTTAAGTTAAATATATCGAGCGCAGTTGCTGGTCTATCTGAAGAGCTAGCTACTTATTGATGTCCGCAAATAAAAAATGATTATTCCTTTAGCATGTTCACTTGCGGAACCCTCCGCTACTCAGAGCATCCTCAATCTCGAATTCCGGCTGAAACTCACAGTACAAGCTGTCAGGAGTCGATGTCATCTTAAAGGTATATGCGGCCACGGTATCTTCTACAGTCCGCTTCGGAATTCCATTAGCAGCTGCGGCCTCCACCATCAGCTGAATCTGGCAGCTTTTCTCCATCAAGGTGAACAAGTACGCTGCCTCGTCGACTGTTTGCCCCACTGTCAGAAGACCATGGTTGGTCAACGTCATCACCTTGCCTTCGTTTCCTAACGACCGGGCGAGTCGAATCCCCTCAGCTTGGTCGAAGACTACACCACCAAAATCTTCATATACGGCCTGTGCCTTGCCATAAAATACGCAGGCGTCCTGGTTAATCATCTCGAGCGGTCTACCGAACGTGGACCAAGCTTTTCCGTAGATGGAATGTGCATGACAAGCAGCATTGACGTCAGGCCTCGCTTTATGCAGGGCGCTATGAATGAGGAATCCTGCAGCGTTTGAAGGGCGGTTCATGCTGCCTGCTATAGCCTTGCCATCGTAGTCGACTAGAATCATGTCGGAAGCGCGCATCAGTGGCCACGGGCAGCCAAGCGGGTTTGTCCAGAAGGTGTGGGGGTTTTCAGGGTCTCGGACAGAGATGTGTCCGGCCATGCCTTCGGCGAATCCTTTACGGGCGAAGATACGAAAGGTGGCTGCCATGTGTTCGAGTATGTGGACACGCTCCTCATGGAAACTGGGGAACTTAGGTATGCCGGCAAGCGGCTGGCCTTGGGAGAGAGCCTCGAGAGCTGTTTGGTCCTCCTTAGCATGCGGCACCCAGCGTTGCTTTGATGGGACTAGGTCAATGGCCGAAGACGGCATATCATTGCCAAAGTGCGGCGCCATGCTTGTGGGTGATGCTATTGTGTGAAAGTGAAAATAACTTCAGTGGAACTTCCGGAAAGTATAGAACGGCAAAGGGCAAATAAACAACGAGACAACAATTGAGGAATAGCTTGGGGGTACCGCAAGATAAGGAATCCCGCTCATATTTAGGTTGAAGGGTTGTCAGTTTTGATCTTGTACGAAATACCTATTAGCTTCAGTTCTGTATTCTGGGGCATTCTCGCCCCATTCCAGGGCTCCATAATTTATCCCCCAGCAAGTTAGACCGAGTTGATTTCGGGTTTACTTGCCTGACATCAATACCTGGTTAATGGGTGTTTTGAACCGGATAAGAGTGGGGAGTTTGGTAGCATTGATTGAGAAATGGTCAAGATGTATCTCGATACGGTTTGGTTATGGCCAATAGATCGCAGGCGGCTATTTTCCCACATCGATTCAATGATTGGTGTTTTTTCCAGTGTTCTACTAAGCCAGAGCCCTAGACAACTCATCATGCGGCCACTACGTACCGAGCTTCAAAACGTCCTACCAACACAAGGTAAACCTCTTATCGGTCCCTCCATTACAGTTTCCTATGTGGGCATAGCTTTTTGTGGTCAAAAAGATGACAAGATATTCTTTACTAAATCCTCTTTTTATGTCATCTCCAAATCTCACCTTTGTGTACGATTACTGTTAGCTGCGAGGAGGGATCTAATAGTGTATCCAGCGTAAAACCCTCGATCCCAAGTTTCAACAACTGCGACAAATTTTCGATGGTTTTTTGAGAGAACCACGCCACATGACTGCTTATAGTCAGGTGAGGCACGCTTTTCTCACCGTTTGCGACATCTGGAATGAGGGGGGTGGTCCCGACACCACCTGGCTCTGTCTCGAGGACATCCGTGGCAGCGCCAAAGATTCTCTCCTCCCTCAGAGCATTGGCCAACGCTCGTTCACATACAATCCCCCCTCTAGCTAAATTAAGCAGCAACGCCTCTTTCTTCATCAACTTGAATTCTCGCTCGGAAATCAGACTCAGCGTTTCCGGGTCCTTTGGACAGCAAACTACAATCGTCGTTGAGACCCTCAACAGTTCCTCAAACAACACCCTCCCATCGCGAGTTTTGCTTTCACCTTTACGCTCTGCAACCAAGATCTGGCCGAAACCCACACCCCTAGCCAGACTCTGAATATGGTGACCGAGTGCTCCATATCCAATAATGCCCAATGTCTCCTGCTGACAACTTAGAGGAGGCCCCTGCCTCCACCGGGGTGTGAACGATCCCTCTCGGATCCATTTTCTGTCCGGTCCGGTAATCGCGTTATGGATTTCAACGATTTTCTTGCGGGCTGAAAAGTATAGCGCGAGGAAGTGCTCTCCCACCGCCTCAACGTTGCTTTGGGGACAATTCACAACCGTGATGCCTCTCTCAGCAAACTCCCGTCGATCTAACCATTCAAATCCTGTCGCGGTAATTGCAAGGCACTGCAAGTAGGGGGCCTGATTGAGATGCTCAGCGGTGATCGGAGTCACGCCAGCGACCACGATTGTGGCCTCCTTGATACGCTCAGAAACTTGGCGGGGTTGGGTATGGGCGTAACGACAGTATGTGTGAGGGAATGCGAGGTCCAGAAAAGGTGCATTTGCAGCCTCAAGAAACACAACATGGTGCTTGACTTCTGGCAGCATGTCTGAAGAGAACATGATGAGAAAAGCAAGGGTTTGTTGAGGCTCACGGTTGAATAAATAATTTTGTCCCTTTGAAAGAGAACCGAAAGTAGAAAATTGGTCCTTTGACTATCTATAGAGGAACGGTTTTTAAAACCAGCACTTAATCTAATCAGTCAAATGAGCTGTTTATCTGTAGGCTAACCCTTCAGGCTTCTGAACTGGGAAGGTTTAATCCGACACCCAAATAGCATTACGTAAGTCACTGGGATTACGGGCGGGGTTTGTGGAGGCAGAACTAGGTCAACTGGGGCTACAGGATTTCAGTCGACCTCGGGCTTAACTGCCAACTTGCTAATCAGCATACGTCACCTAAAGAAACTACATAATGGCCCTTAGACACACCTTTGCCAATCAGACTGTAAGCGGAACATTGACAATTCTAAGCTCGCAAAATTTCTTAAAGAAGACTACTGAGGAAGTTTTTCTTCTCGGGCCCAACTAGACGCCTCGAGGAACACCTCACCCCTCCTAAGTCGACGATGGCTGAACTTAATCTCGTCGAAGCTTCGATAGAGGACTTACAGATTGCCTTGACTTCAGGGTCTACAACCAGCGTAGACCTTGTTGCCCGTTACCTTCGCCGTATAAGCACGTATGATTGCCGAAACATCGCCCTCAATGCCATTCCTGTCCTTAATAACGCCATTTTTGAGGAGGCAGCTCAATCAGATGATCGACGAGCCTCAGGTGCCCCTTTAAGACCCCTTGAAGGCATTCCCTACACCGTTAAGGACAGCTTTAAGGTCAAGGGAATGGCCGCAGCTGCGGGATCTCCGGCATTCCAAGAGCTCTATGCTAATGAGGATGCCTTCCTTGTCCGGACCATCCGGGATGCTGGCGCTATCCTCGTTGGACGCACTAATATGCCTGCCATGGCATGTGGTGGCATGCAGAGGGGCATCTGGGGTAGAGCAGAGAACCCCTATAACCCAGATTACCTTGCTGCAGCATTTGTCTCGGGTTCTTCCAATGGATCTGCAGTATCCACGGCAGCGTCCTTCGCCGCCTTCGGAATTGGCGCCGAGACGGTATCTTCTGGTCGATCTCCAGCCTCAAATAACGCGTTGATTGCATATACCCCCTCTAGAGGCTTCCTTTCTATTCGTGGAAACTGGCCCTTATATCCAACTTGCGATGTGCCCGTTCCTCATACGAAAACGATGAGAGATATGCTTTCTTTGTTAGATGTTATCGCCGTGGAGGACCCGGTGAGGGATGGTGAATTCTGGATTGGCCAGAAAATAGTAAAGTTACCAGCGCCTTGGCAGGAGAAGCCCAAGTCTTTCATGGAGATCTCCTCATTCAAGTCCCTTTCAGGCTTACGCATCGCGGTTCCCGGAATGTTTCTTGGCGGCCCTGCTCCGGAGGGGGCAAGGCAGGTGATAACAAGCCCGGCCGTTATCGAACTATGGGGACAAGCACGGAAGGACCTGGAGTCGCTCGGTGCTGAAATGGTGTTAGTACCGGATTTTCCTGCCCTGACAGCGTATGAAAATAATGACCTTTTGCCTGAGAACTGCCCAAGACGACCTAAAGGCTGGGATGTGACAGAGAGAGGAGCATTAATTGCGCATGCCTGGAACGACTTTCTTAAAGGGTTTAATGACCCTAAGCTCCCTGACCTTTCTGCTATCGATCCTTTAAGCATCTATCCCGAGTCGCTGCGGACGGAGCCTGAGTTAAGACACTTCGAAAAAAGCAACGCCATTCAATATCACAAACTCACCGAATATCTTCACAACACATCCCTCTACGAAGTAGAAGGCCTCCGGGAGGCTGTTATGGCCCTCGAAGGAATGCGCAAGGTCCTTCTTGAAGACTGGCTGACTGGCTTGCGCTGTGACTGTGTTGCCTTCCCTGCAGCCGGTGATGTGGGACCTGCGAACGCCGACTCATCAGTAGAGGGTGCAGCACTGGCTTGGCGTAACGGTACTTGTTACAGCAATGGTAACAGGGCATTGCGCCATCTGGGTATTCCCTCGGTATCGGTACCAATGGGCATAATGAGCGACAAAGGTGTCCCGATGAACCTGACGCTTGCCGGCCGGGCTTATGACGATGTCAAGTTGCTAAAGTGGGCAAATGCCTTCGAAGCATTTTCAAAGCACCGTGTTCCTCCATCTCACGTACCAGCATTAGACTCAGATGTTATCCTGTTGTCGAAGCCGGACTCCGTATACAGGCCTTCTCGTCCCAGCTTGACCATCAACAAATTCGAGGTCGTTCCGGAGAACGGGGCTGCTGAATTTCCGGTACTCCGTGTCAACATCCAGGGTTTAGTCACAGTCATGACTTCGGCAACTCCGTGTTTTCCAGAGCTAGAAATCACAATTGACGCCTCCATTATTCCTTCAGAAAATGTCATGGTCGAGGCACTGCCCCAGACCGTAGAAGGCGAAGCCATGTTTTCCTTCAGGGCCCATGCGGAGACCCTGAAGCCGATCCAAAGGAAGGGACTGGAACGAACGCTGGCCCCTGTCGCACGTGACAAAATAATGGCAGTAGTTTTGGCGAAGGCTACCCCTAGTGGATGGCCTACGGGCTGGCTTGGGCTAATTTGAAGATATGGTCAAAGTCCTGGCGAGAACAGAAATGGTTAGGCATGCACTTAGCAATGAGTGCCGCGACATAAGTGTGGAACCCGACCAAAATTTTTCCAAAGGGGGAAAACCAGTGTTCGGAAAGTGATAATATTTCGGTTTGTTAGTCTAAAACTTATCGAACTATTATCAAATATATCGATTGCGTCATGAAGTTTTGTAGGCCATGATCGCTCCAAGTGTCGACGAGATGAAAGTCCAAATAATACACGTACTAATCTCATGAGCGACAGTTACCGAGTGTTCTTACTATAACTCAAGCAAAAAAAGTAGTTATTCTGAATACCGACCTTTCCAATATTCGGACCTAAAGTGTCGGGATTTTTTTCTCAGTGTGGTCTTTGCGAGTCTGCCGATAAGTTACCTGCCATTCGTCCCAGTGTATTGAAGGTAAAGGCGAAACCCATTTCCCTGCTCATCGATGAACACAGAGGATTGGACTTCTTGAAAAGAGAGTTTGATCTTCTTATAATAGAGTCTATTGGGATTGAGGAAGCATGGCACCACTACTGATCGTTATGTTGCGAATTGTGAATTACTACCGTGTAGATTTCGCCACCACCAAAGGTCTCTTGTTTTCGGGAGGCACGCTTGTAAAATTTAATTTTGATATATGAATAACATGACCATACCGACCGCCATCATCGAACCCAACGGTGTAATATTTTTATCTAGAACAAATACCAAAATCGGGGACCTAACCCAAGACTTCGTCTATTAATATCTGGAACTGGCCGTGTACATGGGCCAAGAAGCTGGAATAAGCTATAATCTCTCTCGATTTCGCAATCACTAACATAATTATTTTATCAGCGATGGTCACTAAGGCCGACAAAAGGGATGCTATTCTACTGGCCGCGTCAATCACATTCTCACACTTAAGATGAAACCTATTACCCCTGGAAATGCATTGTCTACTCTTAACCTAGCGGGACTTCCTTGGTTAATGCTCAGCGTCAAAAATCTCGCTTATTAGGCCACACCTTGACGGGATAAGCCATGCTTGCACATCCACACCAAAAAGACAAGTAAAGGAAGTAAGCCCGTGTGGGCTGACAATACTTAGGGAGAATTTGAGAGTATAGAGCCAACGTAACTCAGCCCCCGAAATATCACTGCTGCGTCATTCGCCGCCATTGCCCCGCGATTGAGTCTATAGCATCACAACCACCGCCCTTGTGTCATTCTAAGTCGTCTACGCTATTTGTCTTGCACTCTCATTGAGCAACCCTACGCTTGTAGGTCGATTGCACTACGATCAGAGCTGGGCGATAATTGCTACTCTACAATACCTTTTCAGATGGCAAATGTGATTCTTTCAAATCATCTTCTTTGCTGGCAAACACAACAGCGTGTCATTTCTAAAGCATCATGCTCCCACAAGCTTAACAAACGCGCTACCTCCTAGTGATCGAGCTTTATTAGCTACTGAAGAAGTTTATGTACTTTTCTTCTGACTCCTCCGACGCTGGACTTATAGCAATATCATATCTCTTACTTATCCCCAATAACCGCAAATAAATGCGATGGCACTGCGTAAGTATCCAAATAATCCCCGTAAAAGTCTACCGTCATGGTGGCAGAAGTCGAATGCTAGTTCTAGCTAACGACGGCCTTTGGACTGCCGCTTCCTGGCTTCAGGAGTTAGTTGCCGCGTGCAGTTGATCCTCGAGCTCCTGAATCTGGGCATCTGTCTTCTTCTTGAGATTCTTAAATGCAAGCTCCTTGGCGTCTCGAATGTCTTCGGCAGCCTTCCTCTCCTTCTTCAATCCGTCAATTTCGCTGTCCTTGTCTTCGATCTCCCCCCTAGCCTGGCCGAGCTCCCGGTTGGCATAAGCAAGGTCGCCCTGAGCCTTCTTCAGCTGGGCCTTCAAGGCATTGATTTCTTTGGTCAGACCGGAATTCTCTGTCTGTAATTGGTCGCTCCTCTTTTTCTCAACTGTCAACTGAGCCTCCAGGTCGACGACCTTAGCCTGCAAGCTGGAGACCTTTGCTAAGGCGGCTTTCAGCCGAGCTTCTGCTCCTGATAAGGCGAGCAGTGCTTCATCCAAACGATTCTGGAGGTCATCTTTAGTGGCCCTCTCTGCCTCAAAGGCTTTGCGCGCCGCCTCAAGAGCCCGGTGATCTTCAGCATCGTGCTCATCACCCTTCCTGAGGAGGTCCTCAAGTTCATTAATTTTATTAGTGAGGGCAGCTTTATCATTTGCAGCTTGATCACGGGCATTTTTGAGAGTCTTCTCCAAGTCGGCACCTTTGGCTTTCTCGACGTTGAGATCGTCAGCCAACTTCTTGACTTTATCCTTCAGCTCGCCATTCTCAGTCTTAGCACTATCAAGTTGCTGACCGCGAACATGGTACTCAGCATCAAGGGCATTATATCGCTGTGTACTGTTAGTAGATACGTGTGAAATGAGATCTGGCACCATCCCGTACCTCCATAGCATATTTGGCAAGGTAGCCTGCTTGGTCGACAAATGAGGCCGTGTGGGCCAAGGTATCAATGAGAGTGCCAGGGAATGGCATCGGTGTCAAAATTCGGGGCAGCGATGGCTGTGCCTGGGGGAGGCGGACATCAAGCTCCGCCTTCTTTGGAGTTGGCTCCGGTGGGTTGAAGTCACTGGATGAATCGCTATTAGCAGTTCATATACAAAAGCATTAAGATACCCACTGGGAATGACGCTCAATGATTGCCGATAGCGTGAATTCACCAAGATCCTGGGCAGCTTCGGGTCCCTTCATAGAGACGGCAAGCTTTTCGGTTCTCTCATCCCAGGTGCAGGTCAAATCGTAATAGGAGTGGTAGGTGAACCTGACACCGCTGCTAACTCCAGGCTCCAACTTCTGAATCGCGTTGCGGAATGAAGGGGATTTCTTGTTCCCGGATCCATCTATTGTCCACTGCCAGAGAGATAGCACGGGCTTGCCTTCGCCGAAGCCTTCTGGGACTATAAAAATGGCCATTTCGTTGCTTGCGAACTGAACCCAGTTGATCTTGCCGGTCCAAATCCGGGTGGTGCCCATAGACTGCTCGCCTTGAGACTGCCAGATACGATCAAGAGCCATAGTGCTCTTGGCATTGGAGGGATTAGACATGGTTACGCTGAGCTTACCATAGACTTGTTGGGTCGTGATCTCCCACGAGTAGTAGTGGTGAGAGAGGGTAAAGGTATCATCGCCACTTTGAGTCTTGGATACCTTGTCAACAATGAGGTTCTGAAACCAATTGGGCTTCTTGGCGCCCTTTGCATCCTCTGTCCACTGGAAGAAGAGATAGGCAGAATCGCCGACGCGGACTGGGCCATTGGGCAAGATGATAACGAAAGTCTCATCCTTTCCGTAGCTAAACCAATTGAGCTTTCCGCTGTATACGAACATTGTGTTGGTATTTAGGAATATGTTTCTGTGAAAAGGTGAAAAATTAAAATGAGTTAGTAGGGTAATTTAATGATGAGCCGATATTGCGACGTGCTAACAGGGCATTTTATATACGCAACCCAAATTTTCGGTTTCCTTACTCTCGGCTGAATGTGATTCTCTAGTGCGCAGGGTACGGGATTTCACCTCCTACTATTGGTTATTGAGTTTTCGGTATTCTTTTGATAGTTTTCTGCATGCTTTTGCTCGCCGCCGGCCGAGGTTGCTATGTGGCTAGCTGGCGCTGAAGGGCAGGGGAGTCATTTCATCAGGTTCCAAGGAATCACATTTCAAGTCTTGCGCCATGCAGAAGCAACTAAGTCTTTTTTGAGCATACCTTGTGCTGCCTCGCTGCTAAAATGAAATCGGGCGTATCTAGTTGCGACTATGCCGTATCCTGCGATGTGGCAAGCTCTGAATGCTGTCCAAGTAAGGCCCTCACTAGTGCGCGGTGGGAGGGCTACTAACCACATTGGTGAATCAGTTTGTCTATTATTGCTTATTGTTTAAGCTACTCTTGTGGTTGTATGTAGCTGCTGAGGCCTTGCAGGTCGTTACCTTATGGCCCGAACCGCTTGCTCATCTCAGATTGGTAAGACCCTGAAGAAAGTGGAGAGCTGACCGTTCCCTTCTTGGGGTGAGGCTGCTCGCTAAGACGTCCAGGTTGAAACCTATAGGTTCGAATGCTGTCAGCGCTTGCAAGTGGGCTGCTGAGTAGGTTTATTGAACGAGACGAGTCATAGATGAGGGGGTGGCTTGTTTCCGCCCGTTTAGCGATGGCCACTACTGTAGGTGAAGCTTCGCAGGCGAAGCTCTACACGAGCCACAGGTTACATTATTGGCAATAGGCCTGACGTGTCCAGGTAGGTTACGCATCCAAGTACAGCCGTCACCATAGGTCTTCATTTTTAAGTTCGCAACTGATTCGAAGCGGATGCCCAGCTGAGGAAGTCCGCGTACCAGCCCCGACCGCCTAGCCCCGAATCAACTAGCCTCAGCTGACGCATGCATGTATCCACTGTGCAATTTCCATCCACGCTACTAAATCAAAGATAGCGAAGCCTTCAAGGTGCTCAATACGATGAAATATAATGCCGGCATACTGCTCAATATGACGCCTTTCAACTCGATAGGACATTCCGCGATTTTACTTGCTAGTTGGATTTGTGCTCCGCTGTGGAGGACGCTTCGATTAAGTTATCAATAGGTTTGCAGATTATGTATAAGCATTGTAACGATATAACTGTACAAAGGTTATGGTAGCATAGGAGAGGGCGAAGGATTTGACGGACTTGTTATTTTGGTTCTTAATATAAGAATTTCTACCTTCTGCTAAGGGCTCTTGAATCCTCTTACGGGAGTTTATTACCAGTAGCCATTCAGCTCTGCTTTGTAGCACATGCTATATATTCTCAGAACGCGTTCACTAGCCAATGTATGAATGGCTTCTTCTTTCTCCCATTGGAAATCTCCGACTCCATACTCTCCTGTTCCTGGCGGATCATCTCAAACTCACTCTGGAAATCGATCCCGGAAAGCGGAATCACCTTCGACTTTAAAAAGAATTTGAAGAAAATGTAGAGCCCTGATATTGTTATAATTAGTTTGCCAAGAACATCAAATAAAAATAGTGGAGCTCAAGAGCTTACCAGTGAAAATTCCGATATTGAGGTAACAGGTCAGAAAGCCCGCCGCAGTGAAGTGCCCTTTAACAAAGACATCGTATCCTCATACATGTTAGACTGAAACCTATCTTAACCATTACTTTCCAAGGAGACTGCTTACCAGAGAATATAATGACCAGCAGTACTAGAATGAGTGTTACCCATGCCGTGTAGGGTTGAAGAGGGCTCCTATATGGGATATCTGGGCCACAAATTAGTCTTCTCTGATTGCCACAGTTACCCAAGAAAGCATCCATCTTCACCTTTTCGTGAGTATCCTTGTGCCTTTAACCCAGCGTAAAATCTCAAATAGGTGACCTCGATAACAGCCCAGCCGATCAGTCCGGCAACCGTAGTGATATTAACAAACCAGAAAAACACGATCGATGTATTATTTCCAACGTTCAAGTATACAAGCGGAATAAGGACACATGTCAACCCAATTGCATAGTGAGGACTCCCAAATCGGTTGCAGTGAGTCAGTATTTTGGGGGCATGGCCATCGCAACTAAGGCCGTAGAGAGTTCTCGATGCGATGAAGATGCATGCTGACCCACTACTAATTGCTGAGGTACAAACCACAGCATTGATGATCGAGGGCACAACAGAAACGCCAGCCCGCTGAAAAGCAATAACGTATGGAGATTGCTGAGCGGTGCCCGTAGAAATTGCCAAGGAAGGATCGTTATACGGCCTTATTAAGCAATGTTAGAAATTTGACGCTACCACCAAGAGAATTGGGAATTACTTGCACAATCAGACCCACGACGAAAGTGCTAAGAATGTAAAAGACTAAGACGCGGTAAAAGGTCTTCTTTGTCGCGGCGGGGACGGTCTTTCTAGCGTTGCGCGTTTCAGAGCCTGAGATGGCCACGACCTGAATATTGCCGTAGCTAAAGGCAGCCGAGAGCATCACCTTCCAAAATGCCAGGAAGTTGCCAGCCGCACCTGACTTGATGTACGAGTTAAAAGCGCCGGGATCTTTCCAATACCGGAAACCTATGCGCTCATGGTTGGGACCCCCGCCAAGGTTAATTACCAGCCCACCGATGATCAGGCCGATGATGAGCATGATTTTTAACGACGCAAACACGACTTCAGACTACGTTCATGCGGGTTAGACGTGGGACTGCGAGTGTGAGAGCCGGGAGACGGCAACGGGACACGTTGCGTACCTCTCCATACAACCGGACACCTAAAATATTCAGGGCCACAATGACAACCAAAAAGACTGTAATCCAAACGCCCGGGTTGATTGACGTGTTCCAGAACTGGATCACGGTGGCGGCAGCGCTAATCTCGGCGGGAACTGAGATGGACATAGTGTACCCTTCGTCTAGTCAGCTCGTCCGTTCAATCTTGACCCCATGCATGAAAAAGAAGTCGGGGTGGTGTGACGCACAGAAATTCCAGCCAGCAGCTGCACCTAGGGCGGGCTCAACAAACATTGTCGCATGTCGAACGAACCCTCCGGTTTGGGGCATGAACGCCGTAATCTCCCCCGTTGTATACGCAACACCCGCGGTCACGAAACCCATGAGTAAATATGCCAGGAGTGCACCAACAGGGCCAGCGGTAGCGATGACATTTCCAGAGCCAAGAAACAGACCCGTACCCTAAAGAAACATCTTAGCTAGACATTCTCTCTCTCGGATTTAGGATTGGGACTTACAATCATTCCTGCAAGGGCAATCATGTTGATATGGCGGGCGCTCATATCTCGCTTGAGGCCTTGGGTCTGCACAAGCTCTCCATTTGTCTCATCGCAGAGTTCAATATCCTGAGACCCGCTGGATTCGACATTCTGCTTCTCATCTTTGTCCATAGTTTGCCTGCGTGTATGTGATCTCTCTGGCGATGGAAGATTTAAATGAGTTCGGGCGCGGACGCAGGACGCAGGATTGAATGAACTTATATAACAATACCTCCTAGTCGTACCAGTGCTATAACTTCATGATCTTTCCAGCTTCTTAACCATGTCAAACAGTGTGGCTTATCGTGGACTGGAGTTGACAGCCATGTTTCCCACAAGCGCTGATTTGCTCTGTCGAATGTTCGTGCTAGATTGGGTGGCGATAGGAAGTATTCTTGAACGCCGGTGCAGAGATAAGACACCGGTCTACTTCGTATCTGCGATAAGGCTTAAATTTGTATTCTTCTCCACTTACATTAGACTGGCCATCACGTCTAAAGCCAAGTTTTTGTCAGGTTTATCAATTAGGGGAAGAACCTCCACTTCGCAGCAATTGTATAGGATGATCCTATACCCGAAGGGCGTGTTGTATTGTTCGCTGTATCCTTACAAAGTACAAAATTTGAGCCTTATCGCTCCTAGGGGATGGGGTGGGTATTGGAAAGAATGCCGGTGCGGGGATGAACGCCGATCTATCAATGGACGCCGATATGGTGAGGCTAGGCTCGGCGATTTGTGACACCATCGGGCACCCCATTATCTAAGCTACGGTAGGTTGTGTTCATAAATGACATGAAAGAAAATGAAGAGCAGCCCTTTTTGAAGTTGAACATCTATCGGGTTGTGATAGAGACACTTCACGCTGGGACTCTCCAGACAACCACGAAGCATGTCTTACCCGAAAATTGACGATTCATTTACTCTTTACGACCTCCGGGTTGAAGTTATTTGCTCTCCAGGGAAGAGAATTATGTGCGGGGCCAAGGCAGGAGACTACTTTATGCTCAAAGGTGAGATGCTCTACTTGCCTCCTGACCAAGGAATGAGCATCTACAGTCTAGGTACGTGGTATACGGCCTAAAGCTATACACGACTAACCTCAATAGCGTCTGTGCTCCCACTACTTGCCGCCAAGCAACGACAAACACCCGGAAACGACTGGATGACCACCGACGCGCTGGTGGCATGCCCAGACCCTGACTGTCCTTCCCAGCTAAAGATTATCAGAGAGGGCACCAGAACTTTCTCTCACTCGGAGGCTACGCTTGTACCTCTAGAAAAATGCCACACGTGAGAGCGTCACGAGATGGATAGAGCGAAGGGAAAGACATTGTATTATAAGATTAAAGGCTTGTTGGCCTGCTATCCAAGTTTTCTTGTAGGCTGGTTAGGCTAGAAATACACCGTCTTGAGTGTTAAACCCGGCACTAGCAAATAGGTTTGCCCAGGTTTCGTCGTCGGCAAGGTGGAGATCCAGGTTGCCTTGCTGAGAGATGGGATCTGAGGGTTCAAATATGAATCGGGTCGGGTCATACCGCAATGTTGTGGACTTCGTCGAAACATCTTGGTTTTGAACATGGTCTTGACTAGCGGTCGTGAGGTCTGGCTCGGCACTATGGATGTCGGGGCTTTGTTCTGTAACGAAATTCGATGTGATTTTGTGAAGAAACCCGGCTTGCAGGGCACAACTAGATCCTGGGGGGGCTGCCTGTTGGGAAAAGGCCAGGGCTGCACCGCGTATTGCATCGATAGCATGAGATTCTATCTTTGTGACCATAGAGTCTGGGGCCAACAGCAGGAGCTTGGTACAATTGTGTCATCATATAGGCACCCCGAAGAGAGAAAGAACGAGACTTACCTTGATAAGAAAGGCAGCACCGTAGGCAATCATGACATGTATTGAGTCTTGGGCAAAGTACAGTCGAGAGGAATGTCGCAATGTCAGTTGGAGTAGATCCATGGCACTTGAATATGCGACCCAAAGCA
Organism: Nectriaceae sp. PG4201; assembly: GCA_023628695.1. Taxonomy (NCBI): domain Eukaryota; kingdom Fungi; phylum Ascomycota; class Sordariomycetes; order Hypocreales; family Nectriaceae; species Nectriaceae sp. PG4201. The sequence continues at coordinate 13,581 of JAMAKE010000165.1, read as the reverse complement.
TCTCCAAGGTCGGTGACGACTCCGGACCTCGCGAGGCGATTATGTCCTGAAGTGGCAACGAAAACAGCTGTAATCGGAGGTGCGTGCCGTAGAATCGGACTAGAAAATTGTGGCAGCTTTCCTCCTCCGGCAGCTTCTTCGACTCCGTCGGTTGGATCCAGCGGTCCTCCCACTCGTGGATGCGACCGTGTATGAGGGTGAGCAATGATTCGACATTGTGCAGGGACGGTCCCTCACTCTGCCGCTGTCCCGACCCGAGGAGCTTGAAGGTCGCTGAAGTCTCGAGTCGCAATTTTACAAGTGCACCCAAAAGGTGGTCGTTGGGGGTAGATATGGAGTTGTTGCACCAAGCCTCGATTGATTCGATGAATTCAGCGCGCTCGATCATGTAAGGTTTTCCGGTCTGAAGGCTCATGCTGTAAAGCAGTTGGCCCTGACCCATATGAAAGTTGATGAACGGACGGACAAGCATACCTTCGATCATAAACAAATAGGATGTACCATGTTCTCTCGACATTTCGAGCCTCCCTCCTTTCCATGTCGTTCATTGCATCACGATCTCTGGCCAGAGGCCATTCCAATTTGTGCCAACCTAGATCCATGCACATGCGAATCACATAGCCCAAGAAGGTCCATGCACGAGTATCCTGCGGCTCTTTCCAGTAAGTCAGGATGAGAATTGCCTGAGCGGTTTCCGTCGACTTGGCGCCTCGACGAAAGCTGCTGCAGAGTAGATTCTCGGCGTGGTCATGAAGTTGACCATATACGCTCGTGTCGAAAGCTTTTGCCGCCATTGCGAGCATGGCAGTGAAGAGGAATGACGATTTCTGTCTCACGTAGACAAAGGTATGTAGGACCGGATCTAGCTGACATATGTACGGATTTAGAACGGTCATAAAACTACAACTCTTGATTAATCCGTGAAACTGTTAAGCATCAACTCTGTAGGAGTAACACACTTATCGAATAGACATTTGGCCATGGAAAGATTCACAAAGCCAAGTCCGATAGGGTCGTCAGTGGGAATGGGCGGGAGATCGCCTTGAGATCCGACGCCGTCGCCATCTCCGGTGCTAAGAATGCACCGAAGCGAAAACTTGCCAGCCATGGCTTCGCGGTTGAGTAATCCCGATGGTTGCAAGCTGCTGTGCTCAATAAGGGGGACTCCTTCGCGGACTGCGATGGCCGGCGTGTAGGAGTCCCTGAGGAGCATAGGTTCCTCATTAGCACGATCTTTTCGCCGTGGCGAAGCATCCACAGGCCCGACTAACGTGGCTCTTGCTCTAGAAATCCTAGCCAGTAGTTCGTTAGGATGTTGACGATGGTTTCCTATGGTAGAGTATCGCCTACCTTGTCCCTGGCTTTCGGCCTCGACGGTGCTCCTGAAAGACGCAGTCAAGTGACTTCCGAACGCAGCGCTCACATTTCAATTGCAAGCCATCCATGTCCAGACGACACTTCATCTTGACTTTGCGACAAGGGAGGCAAGCATTCATGCTTGACATAGCTCGTTTCATTTGCCGACGGTGAGATATCTTCTGGAGAGGCATCAGACTCGGGTTTGGTAGAATGTGGGTAGGGTCCATGCACAAGTGTTAACACGCAGTCGCTTGCTTTGGCCGTGAACATTGGCGCCGTGCTATTAAAGCCTTTTGGAGATTGTTGGTTCCGGCAGGAGTTGAAGAGCCCTTGTGTCCAACTGTAGGGTAGTGAACATGTTAAGGGCAGCCATGCGGGGTTGACCAGGGTCAAGATAAGCAGGGAACCAACTAATGACTCGATTTCTTGCACCAAGGTATCTCCGATAACGGTGGACCGAAGCATCATAGGAGCCATAGCTACGCCATTTGAGGGAGATCTAAGAAAATGCGTAAAAATGAGCTGATCATATACTTCCAAGTTGAATCTTTCGTTGGCCCTCTACTATTGACCGCTAGAAAATCTTCCACACTCTGGCTCTTGGACTTGGATAATGATAAGGATGTTATTACTCAATCTATGGGGCCCTTGGTGGTTTCGTGCTGATTGATTCCTCGCTTTACAGGTAGGCGGTTCCGAGTGGGGATCGGCCACTTGGCGTATCTTCCAAGGTGGTTGAAACACCGAGAACGCCGGTGTTGGAAAGCCGGCGTTGTAAAGGCCGGTGGTCTTGGTAGCGTCGGATGACCGTCAGACGGGTATTATGAGAAAACCCACGATGATTGCTCCGACTTAATCCATCTTCTTCGAGGGGCCTCTGGCTTCTTCGTCAAGCTTTTATTGACAAGTACGACCAATTCGTTCATTTTCCTTCCAACAATAAAACGACATCCGAAGCCGCAGTACAGAAATTACGTCGCAACCCACCAAAAAGATGGCTGTCACCCGAAATGGGCGAGCCAATGTGTCACACGTTAACATGATGACGGACACCATCATAGCGAACCTTCCTACAGACGGCCTGCGTATGATCATTCGGTCACTTCTGGCGTCCCACCCGGAGATCACTGCGTCGATGGAGCGAGAGACCAGAAAGTTCGCTGAACAGGTTGCAGCTGTAGAACTCAAATCGACACGATCAGTTACAGATCTGTACAGACTGAAAGAGACGCAGAAATTGGTCCGCTGCATGCTAGGGTCTGGACTTTGTTTCCGGAGCCTTCCACTACTCGGCAAGCTTGTTATTGAGGCTACGGAAAAGGACCTGCTGCCAATGGGTGTGGATACCGATGAGCTGCTCGATTTCCTTGCCTCCGTGGATGGCGACATTGTTCAGACCATGACTGCCGTTCAAAAGAGTCTCTTCGTTGACACAGGAACGCGGGTCATGACGGACGACGAGCGAGCACTTCTGGAACGCTTCAACCAAACACTCACGGAGTGCGAATGCGCTGCTCAGAAGGCAAGGAGAGAGTATTCCTTTGCTAGGGGATTGGCCGCGACCGCAAGCGTCTTGGGAGAACCACAACCATGCATCGCGGAAATTACACATGATTCTTTCACCAAGAGCATGAGGCATGTGGGACCACCGCCAGAGGCCAGGGAAACTTTCCTGTTTGGCGGTCGCAAGGTGCCGAGAATCTTCTCAGGACTCTGGCAAATGTCGAGTCCCGCGTGGGGGACAGCGCCGACTTCCAAGATTGTCGGACAGATCTCTAAGCACGTAGAAGGTGGCTTTACTGCTTTCGACATGGCGGACCACTATGGCGATGCGGAGATCATTTTTGTGAGTGTTGTCTCCCTTCATTCTGAATATTGCTCTGCTGACTGCCATTGAAGGGCCGCTTTTGGTCTTCCTACCCCCACAGGGATGCCATTTTTACCGGTACTAAGTATTGCGTGTTCCATCCGATGACGGTGTCTCGTGAGGCCATCCACGCGAACGTCACAGAGCGATGTCAACGACTCCAGCAGAGCAAAATAGACCTGCTGCAATTTCACTGGCAATTCGTGAGAACACCCTACGGCTCGTCGTGTAGGAGATTCACTAAGTGGAATGTAGTATGAAAACCCGCAATACATCGATGCCTTACGCTTCCTCGCGGAGGATGACCGTGTTGACATGGTTGGACTGTGTAATTTTGATACCAAACACCTTCAAACGGTCGTCGATAGCGGTATTACTATTCACGCGAATCAAGTCCAGGTTTGCCGATTCTTGGCCCCCCTAATGTTCAATCAGAGCTTTGCTCATGCAATTTAGTTCTCGCTTATTGACTCCAGACCGACGGTCAAAATGGGCGAGGTCTGCAAGAAGCACAATATCAAGTTGCTGACGTATGGTACGCTAGTAAGCTCTGTCTCTTTCTGTTAACAGCGCAACTTGTTAAAGTATGATGTTCGCAGTGCGGAGGCTTCCTGGCGGATAAATGGCTTGGCGAACCGGAGCCAGATCTTTATGATGAGTCAATCACGCCGAGTCAACGCAAGGTGAGTCTCTTCCTGTGTTGCCCCTAAGTTGCCCCTAAGTTCGCTTTTACCAACTAGTTGTGTCTTAGTACCATGGAATGATCCGCAGCTGGGGCGACTGGAGCCTCTTTCAGGATCTGTTGAGGGTGTTGAAAGTGATTGCCCTCAAGCACGGAGTTGGAATTTCCAATGTTGCTACTCGATGGGTATTGGATTTCCCGTACGTCGGCGCTGTCATTGTCGGCGCTCGCATGGGAATTAGCGAGCACACTGACTCGAACACAGCGAGCTTTGGATGGTCACTGGGTCGGGAGGATCAGGAAGCAATCGAGCAGGTTTTATGCAGAAGCAAAAGGATGGAAATATTCGAGACCATGGGAGATTGTGGAGGAGAATATCGCCATGGGGTGACTAACTAGATCCAATTGTTTAATAGTGAATCTACTGATAAGTACCTGAACCCGTCACAGTGATGTTTTGCTGTTTAATATAGTGGTAGTTGTGGACGACTACATTGGCGTCAAAGCAATTTGACACACCTGCCAGTATTGATACACTTTACTCCAGACAATGCTACCATTATCACTTTAGTGATCATTGCTCACCGCACCGATGAATCTGAAGCTGAAAGGATCTTGAAAAAAGGACACTGTTTAATATATACTAAGGTATTGTTCTACAGTGATTTAACATTAATCTTCAATCGTACCTCGTTATCTAAATACGATGAAAAAAAAAATGAAAAAAAGGGAATATAGAGACACTAAACCTGGAACATTGTTTTCTTCATTTTAATACTAATGCTGCTAATTAATCTTAAATAATAATATAAGCTAAGACAATAACAAGCCATAGCTGAGGAGATATAAATGCAGCAGCATCTTCCTTATCCTCATTGTCGTCATTGCTCTTGCTGCCCACTTTTCTATCATCCCCGTTTCCCCGCCAGAACTCACTGTTGGCTTTGCGTCCGCACTAGCCACCGTAATAGTGTAGTAGATTGCTCCGAGGGTCCATGAAAATGTCTCGCCGCTTAGGGGGCTCGTAATGATACCATTGAGGTTGGGGGATCGTGTCTGAGTTCCGTTTTTGGGAAACTCGCCGGGCGCGTAGAACTTCGCCGGGTTGTCTTCCCCATGTGGTGTAAATTTGGGATCGCTAACGCAAGAAGTGGCGTTCATGTAACTGCCGCACTCGGAGAAGTTGTTCTGGCAAACGAGGCTGTACCACTTGTCTGCATCGAGAACTGCTGCATATTCGGGCAGATGTTCCAGTCCCTTGTACATTGGCATTAGGAGAATTGCCATTGACTGAAATAAGTAGTAATAGGACTTACAGGGAAAGAAATCCGCTTATTCCACACCACTGACACGCACCTATGACATCCCCGGGGTCATAGTCCGGCAGGTTCGCAATTTCATTTATGCAGGAGTTCCACTCTTCCAGCACTCGCTCGCTAGACACACGAAGAATCCCCTGGTTACATGAACATGCGCCGGGGGCATCGTGGGGAGGGGGATAGAATGGAACGGCTTCCCAGTCGGGCTTGAGGCAATAGTCTGCAAGCCCCTCGACTGTTTGCTGGTACTCACAGCTGTAAACCTACTTCACTTAGTATCATATTTCTCTTTTATAGCATTGCGGATATCGGCGGCGTCGCTCACCTTATTCCAGCAATGTGTCAATGCACAATCGATTTCGCTCTGGTTCTGCAAACAGCGGCAGGAAAGTGCGCATTCAGATTCTCCATCTTCTTGCTCCTCGTCGCATTTCTTTTACGTGAAAACAGCTGAGGGCTTCACTCGACGCCTCATCGTAGCATTTTTTCATACCGAGGGGTCCACACAGTCGTCCGAGTCGAAAAAGCCGACTTCGGCTGCCAGCCCTGGGGTCATAATGAGAAGGGTCGCTAACAAGGACGCAACCGATGACGATATCGTAGTGGCGAATATCTGGAAACACAACGATGGGCAGGACGTGACAAAATATCACGTTCTGAGAGCTAACAGCATTATATACCCCAGCGCACCTGAAAGCATCAGGATGTGGACCGCCTGGCTTAAGTGAGGAGGATGTCATGGCCCACTGCGGCTGAAGTAAGCATACTGAAGGACCATGTGTAAAAGGCAATTGTCGTCACCCAGGCCCTGAAAATCTGCCAGCTAAGACCCAAGCGTCTATCCAAGTGATTTAACCAGTAATAGATAACAATAGGAAGAAATGTTCCTGCTATAAATAAGACAATAAAAAACTTTTAGAATTAGTGTTTCACTGCTAGCTGAAGAGCTATCTCATTTTAAAAGTAAAAATTATTCACTGTTATATATTAAAATTCTATGTAGAGTTCAATAAAATAGAATAGTTTTAATTTAACTCTCTATTATGTATAATTAAATAGGTCTTATTTAATATATTTAGGTTTATTAATTTCATAAATCCTATTAATATATCATAATATTACGTATGATTGCTTAAAATAAATTAAGTCTTAAGATAATTATATTATAATACCAGCATCGTTAAATACGTCTCCATAACCATAGGATAGGATTTACCGCGACGAATCCTTTTTACGAAGCCATAACGCTTAATTCATCCAATTCGGCTGGTGCATGGATCTCTCGCTGCGACTAGAATAAGGAAAACGTCCTCGGCCGGATACCTCCTCATCTTGCTGGGCGACTCCTCAAACTTGAGATACTCTCATACACTGGCCAGGACCTACATGGCCCCAACAAGTATGGCATCATGCCTCGTATGTGTGCCGGCGCTGACACCTTTGTCGAGGAGAGCCGATATAGACGCAAATTTATGCATTTACCTGCTGTCCGTCGAAATTGGAAGCTGATTTTCGACTGTCTTCTGCACGGTCAAGGCACTTTTAGAGGAAGAAGTTGCAGCGATCTGGACCGAACTGAAATATTGCTATTTACCACCTACTCGAACGATACAGTGAACACAAACTATTTGTCAAATATGACTTGGCAATTTCACATATAACGATGTTGGGAAGGATGTACAACATATCTGCTTGCTACAAGTCAGATCCCATCATGCACGTCGAGCTTTCCATTGAAAAAGGACTCAAGCTAGTCGATCCTGTGAACAGCGCCAATTAACGCCCTATAATAGCTGCAGGCAATTAGTAAATCGCTGCCCTGAGCATGGCTATCTTCCCTAATACTAATGTCTTTATAGTTCCAAGGGCGGACCTTAGATTAGTGGATGCGACGGCTCAAATACGGGACCAGACTAAGAGAGCTAGAGCACACCCAAACCACTCTATTTGCTACCAAAATCTTTCCAGTATAAAGAAGTACAAGGCAGTACCTATCTATGGCAGCATCCTTCCCATATCGGATGCACGTGATGTTTAGTAGAATAGTGATATTCTGGCGCCTACAGAGCACACTGGTCATCGTCAAGGCCGGCCATAGAAACGCAACCGGCGATGCAGAATGAGTTGCCAGCAATGGCACCATTCGTGTCGGTGCAGCGGTAGAGGACCTGAAGAAGCTGGTTGTCGGCTAGGGGAGGGATGACACCAGTCCGGTTCACCGCTTCCGTTAATGCGAGATTATCGTATTCTTTGATCAGGAGTCAGCAACCGGTTTGAAAAGAGTGTGACCATTCAAAGGAATGAATAGAATTACCGTTCGAAGCGATTAGAGTATACCCGCATTTATACTGCTGATAAATACAGGGAGTTGTGAAAGCACCAGCTGCGGGTGTGAAACCGAGCAGGGCCGTCGCTACAACGCTGGCGATTGTCTGTGAGAATCTCATGTTGGTCTGAGCTGACAAGAGGAAGATGTAGCGTGGAAGTTGATGAAGAACTGGGAAAGATAGTGTTCAGATTGTGTTTCTATTTTGAATCCTCCTTTAAGCTGGAGATTCGTCAGTTCTTATACTCTCGTTTCTATTCCACTTTCCCTCCTAGGGTTTCTTCTCTCTTCTCTCTACCCCGGAAAAAGAACTGTGAAAGCTACTGAGATGGAATATCTGACTCGTACGATGCATTCGGTCCGTTAAAGTGTTAGGGTCTAATATCAACAGGGGGCGCTACTCTAAGTTCGCTTCACATGTCACTATCCAGCACAGGCATGCGAACCTCGCTGATAAGCCCTTACATTCTTCTACCAATTCTACCCCGCTACCAACCATCCCACAGGTCAAAATCGTCCTGAAAGTCTCTCGGCCAAGGGACATTTTCTTCGATATTGATTGCCACAGGATAGATCATCTCTGCTACAGCAACCAAACCCGTTTGCCGGGAGGCGGCTGGAAGTGGGCTAAAGGTGTACGATTCAAGCAAATTCAAGTAATCAGAGCCTTATGGGCATTGGTATGGACTGGGATTGATCTATTTTCTCACTTCACTGATGATCTAACTTTGTATCCCATCAACCACACCACTAGCGTCGAGATCCATGACTACGCGCGTGCGTACTAAACTTGACCAATGGACTCTATTTACTCAAGAAGAAGGCTAAAGTCCTCCATGGTACATTCCATTACCGTCGAAGCAACTCATACTTAGGGTTGAGACCTTCCGGAAGTTGTATCGTGCTGGCACTCCCTACCCGGAAGGAAGGTGTACTACATTCGTAGCTTAGGTCCAACATAAGGTTGCAGAGTCTTGATCCAGGGATATTAGAAACTAACGGACGTTAAAGGTTGAGCAATGAGGGTCTGAGATTACTGCGACTGCCTGCCAATGCTGCCACTCCATATCTTAAGCGAGGATATGGCTTCCCGATGTGCATTCCTGAACATGGCACATATGAGCATCTTTTCACATGCTCCATTTCAAGCTACAAGAGAAGATTTTGAACAGCGCCGCACATGAAGTTTATTGGGAAACAGAAAAAGTACAGTGGAATGCGACAGATCATGTGATATATCATATAGTGCTATGTAGTAAGACATTTGCTATTTGGTATTGTCTCTTTAGAAAGACGAAGGCAGGAACGAAAATGGGCGGTAGATGTTCGCAACTTGTGGCAAGATCGAAGTTGGTTGAAGAAAAAATAATCTAGTGACGAGCGAAAGTTCCACGTAGTGTATTATCAATGGCCTTTCAGCTACCTGATGTAGATTTTTGTGTCTGCGACTTGTTAATCTCAAGGTAAATGAGTCTAAACTAATTGTAGGATTGTACTGAAGACGATAAGGATTTGTTAATTACAGTGAGAGGAAGGAAGCCTATTTGGTTGAGTCGGTAATGTGCAGAAGTTATCTACGTTATGCACAAAAATGTGATAACTTTTTGTGGTATGCATGTGAAACGTTATATGAACCCATGCTAAGACAAATGACTGACATAAACAAGGGCGGAGTCGACTGTAGACAAGGAACTTTTGCCTGCCATCTCTAAGACCTCGACGTGGAGAATCGCCGAATACCGCCGAAGGCGTCCCGCCAATCGTGAGTGCATCATGCTGGGACTTCTGTACCACTAGAGAAATATGAGTCGGTCAGAGCCGAGACATTGTTCATCTACTACTGCTTAGGTGATGAAGGAAATAAACGAGGACGCGTATTTATTGAATCCTATCACACTGTTGGATCCGAGACAAAACTATTCGAGGCTTTGGGGGACAGTCCTCGAACACTTGAGACTGATTGAAGAAAGAGAAAGCTAGGATGACACGGTTTGGTCCATAAGAGTGCGAGGATTACCTCTCGCTTATATTTCAGCATTCCAGACCATCGACGGCGGGTATGTTCGATTCGACATCAACTTCATCTACATGTCTCCTCACCCTTAGGAAATGGCGCATTACTCTAGTTACCGTGTTGGACCAGAATCGTAAGTGTTTGAATGATATGACAAGCAGCAGTGCGTAGATGAGTTATGGATGACATGTAAGGTAGTAATATTAGTATCACACTCATGCCCTGCCATTTCCCTTACCCATCATGCACTCTTAGTTATCGCAAACGAAACTCTTGCTTTCTTGATACATTTGTGTTTCTTTTTTCTTACACGGTGGAGATGAATAATCGTGAAACTTTCTATCATGTGGTTTCTATCAGAAATTTCATCGCTCCTTGCCCTTTTGAACCTTTCCAACCTGGGTACCATCAGCCTATCGTCCAAATGTACAGAGAGTCTGAACCATGCTACCTCCGATGCTTGGCAGGGAAGTTTATCGCAGTAAGTATTCATACCTGTATGTCAGCAAGTTTATAGCTCATACGCTGACAATTGTCATCTCCCAGAGTGCCGGCCCTCAACACGGCACAGTTTCTACTGCAACTGGACACAAGCATATATAATCGACGAGTTCAGAGAATCCCACATGTCGCGTCATATGTCAGTCCTGAACAAACATCTACGGTTTGTCAGCTGGCTATAGTCTTCACGCTGGTTGGTGATCAGCTATATGGAGATAAGCATCTGATCACGACGAGCGGGGGCACCGAGCACCAACCCTTCATCAACCCTCGGTCCAGCGCAGGCATCAACAATGGGTTTTCCCTCATGAATGGGACCTTGCAATGGCGGCATTCAAACTTTACCGCTGGCAACGCTAGCTTTTGTCTATCAACTTCCAATATCATCGTCGCAGTTTTCAATCCGTCTAGCTTCCCGACTGGTTGCATCCCAGTCGATCTTGTTTATGTGCCCTGTAAGCTCATAATGCTTTGCAGACATCTTTTTCTTACTCATCTAAAATTTAGACGTTCAATGCTTCCCGCCAGGATCTGTTTCCACGTTCCTGGTTGCCGGCCCATACATTCCCTCTCCCCCTCCTCCACCAAAGATAGTGGGAGTTGAAGGCATATCTAGGTCTCCAAACTCCCAAATCACGAAAGGTACAACTAATTGGCCACCCCCGCAAGTTCCGGGGGGTGGGTTAAGCCCATCGGGGATATATGGAGATGGAGCCAGCGGGGAGCGCCCCCCTATTATCGGGCCATATTCTGCATCTCATCCAGAAGGCGCATCTGGGCCCCCAGACTCCCATGTCATTGGAGAATCATCTGCTTGGCAATTCCCACAAGCGCCGGAGAGTGACGGAGGCCACAGGCAGAAATCCCCTGCCATCGAGCCACATCCTGCACCTCAGCCATGGATAGTCAAACCGGAAAGCTCACCTGGATCTCCTGATTTGCAGGACATAGAAAGCACATCTGCTTGGTTGCCCCAAGAAAGGCCGGGAGGTGCTTCAAGTCGACCAGGAATGGTGGGGGATGGATCTAGGGGGCAGAACCGACCTGCAACCTGGACGACAGATGCTAATTCATATCCTCCTCCTCCGCCGGGGCCATTAAGGTCGTTAGATGCATTCAGCCCTTCTGGGTTACGAGGAGTACCTGGTTCCCCAGGTGTGACTGGCCCTGCGGGAATTCCAGGTCTACCAAAAGTTGCTAGCCTGGCAGGTCCTCCGGGAGCAGATGGAGCAGATGGCAGTGATGGTACAGCCGGCAGAGACGGAAAAGATGGCACACATGGCAAAGATGGTAGAGACGGAAAAGATGGCACGGATGGCGAAGATAGTGCAGGCGGTACTGGACGCCCTGTCGGTATAATTGGTACAAATGGTGCTGCCGGTCCCCAAGGCCTGGCAGGACCTGCAGGGATATCTGGCCCTGCGGGAGAAATGGGGCCTGTTGGCCCGGTAGGATCAGCGAGCCCCGCGGGAGCTACTGGCGCAACAGGAGCTGCTGGTCCACCCGGTCCTGCAGGTCCCCAAGGAGACGCGGGAGCTGAAGGACCGGCAGGCTTTCAAGGAACAGCAGGCCGTGATGGGCCAGCGGGAGTCGCAGGAACAGCCGGTGTCCCTGGTCTAACGGGTCCTCACGGTACCGCAGGAGCTGAAGGCCCAGCAGGGCCAGAGGGCCCGCCTGGCGTTAATGGAACAGTCTATGTTAATGGAACCGGAGCTGGGTATACAGCGAAGTATGGCTATTTAGGTTGTTATGTGGCTAACCCGGACGGCAACTTCGGTATCGAACCCTACGTAGCCCAGGAAGTTTTATCGACATCTATAGACGATTGCGCGAGCTACTGTGCCGGCCAGCCTGTTAGTCGGACACTCTACTTCTCACTCGGAACGAACCGCAATGGCCAGTCGATATGTACGTGCGGCAATGCACTGAACTCTTACAATTACAGGCCTAGCTTGGATTTTCACTGCAACATCCGTTGTAACTTTACTCAACCGTCAAAAGACTACTGTGGTGGACAATTCGGTGATGATCCACTAGTCTCGGTCTTTGGCGCAGTATAGGAAGCTCTAGTCAATGAAATGTAACTCTGTTATTTGCTTCATATTGCGAAGATTCCTTGATAATCTCTTTATAAAGAGAAACTCTTTAAATATAATAAATAAAGCTTAATGTCTTTAGCTATAAAATACTTTTTATTAATCTCTTAAGCTCTAGAGATAATGAGAGCGTTATTATTAATAAATTAATAGATATAATATATATTATAAGTATGCAGCCTACCTAAGTATATAGCTTAATATTTCTAACCTTCTAATTAAGAATCTTAATAAAAATATAATTAACTATTTAATTAATTGAGATTAATTGCTATCCTCTTCTTTAGAGATCTCAATTACTATCTCATAGGTTCTTGCATTATAACTAGGCTAGCGGCAGAGCCTGCAGCGCCTTTCCCTCAATTATAGCTCCCTTCCTTAACCTCTATTTCTTGATAATCTAGCTTCTCCCTTAGTAGCAAGGACCATTTAATCAATTGCATCTCTTCCTTCTTATATAGTTATCTTCCCTTTATCTTATAGCTAGGTCTGCTTTGCCCTATGCCTCCTGCTAAGGGTCGCATTTGCCTGCCGAAGGATCTAATTCTTAGACTTTAATAGGGCTACTTAATGCATTATTGCTTATATTCCCTTAGCAAGAGAGCTTAAGGCCCTTAAAATAGAGGCTAAGGAGCTGCTTTAATGTCTATTAATTTGCCTTCTAAGGTATTCTATTTAAGAGCTAGCCTTTATTATTATCTTTAGTATTAAAGAGACTTAAGGGTTAAGGAGGCTAGGCTCCTTAGTAATAGGCATTAAAGTTTATAATTAAATATTAAGCTTATAAATAATTAAATTTAAGTTAAGAGAAATAAGCTTAGCCCCTTTAAAATCTCTCTTAATATTTTTCTTTATAAGGGAGGCTTAGAAGATAATATAAAATGCTAAGAAGAACTTAATCTTTAAGATATAAGTTATAAATATGACGATCGGGTAACTATCTTAGACCTGTAAGGGAATAAACCGGTCGTACTGGTTTATGCTATAGGGAGATCAAAGGCGTCGTAGTTGAGCAACATGCAAGGGGGACTAGGTCACGTTTAGTAATAGTCAATGAAGGGTAATTGAGGTAACCAAGTGTTATTGATAGCTGTCGAGCTATCCTATCTAAGGAGTGGCTGTTACTGTTGTTTATATACTTAGTAGGTGTTGCTAGATCATTGGATCATTGCAAAGAGCCAATGATCTAGATCATTGAATAAACTCAATGATCTGTTCCTGATTGGTTTATATCTCAGTGGGTCGGTAGTCATGTGACCCTTTCTTGCGTTAGGTCGTGATAATAAAGCTCTTATTTTTACTTTATTTATTTGCTATATATTTATTTAAGTAGCTTAAAGAAGTAATATTAAGAGGCTAAAGTAAATATAATAAATAAGAGAGTATATAAAGTAAAATAATCTTATATTCCTTATAA
>JAMAKE010000164.1:0-35018 GCA_023628695.1 Nectriaceae sp. PG4201 | reverse complement strand
GGGGTTTTAAAGGGGCTAGGCTTATTCCTCTTAACTTAAAATTAATTATTTAAAAGCTTAATATTTAATTATAAACTTTAATGCCTACCTTAAGGGAGCTTAGCCTCCCTAACCCTTAGGTCTCTTTAATATTAAAGACTGCAACTAAGGCTAGCTCTTAATTAAAATATCTTAAAAGGCAGATTAATAGATATCAAAGCAGCTCCCTAGCCTCTATTTTAAGGGCTCTAAGCTCTCTTGCTAAGGGAATAAAAGCTATAATGCATTAAGTAGCCCTATTGAAGTCTAAGAACTAGATCCTTCAGCAGGCAAATGCAACCCTTAGTAAGAGGCATAGGGCAAAGCGGACCTAGCTGCAGAATAAAGGGAAGATGACTATATAGGAAGGAAGAGATGCAATTAATTAAATGGTCCTTAATATGGAGGGAGAAGCTAAATTGACTGAAAATAGGGGCCAAGGAAGGGGGGCACAATCGAGGGAAAGGCGCTATAGGCTCTGCTGCCAACCTGGTCATAACTTAAGGACCTATGAGATAGTGATTGAGATCTCTAAAGAAGAGAATAGCAATTAGTTTCAATTGATTAAATAGTTAGTTATGTTTTTATTAAGATTCTTAATTAGAAGGTTAAGAAAAGTGTGCTACTTGCTTATTTGCGCTACTCGCTTATTATATATATTATAATATAATGCCCTTATAATACTTATTAATTTACCTAGCAAAGCACCTCTTTTTCTTCTTCTAGCTTCAATAGAGTGCAATTGCAACTATTAAGCTACTTTATATAAGCCCTATTAACCTTACTATAGAGTCATTTATATAGAATTCAAAGCTTTTTTAATGCCTCTAAGATAATTTGATAGTACTATTCATAATATAGCTCCTTTGCTGCTACTATCCACTCCTCTAGGTTATCTTTAGAATAGCAAGAAAAGATAGGCAAGCTAATCTTAGAATCAATCTATCTTTAAACTGCAGACTATCCAATAGATAGCATATCTACTATAAAATCCTATCATAGATTGATAAAAAATTGCAATTAATATAATAATTTAAAGTTAATATATATTAAAGTGCAAAGTCATGTTGCAGAGGTGAAGTCTCGCGATGACATCGATATGCAAATACGCAGGATGAATTGAGGGGCCAAAAGTTAAAGGAATCGGGATCATGCATTAAAATAAAGCTACTTAATTTTTTGGTTGGAAGCTTAGTTAAATTAAGTACCCCGCTTCTTTTTCCCAATCAATGACCCTTTTCCTTCTCAATGCACCCCCCGTGAGAGTTCCACTCTCACGGGGGGATGTGATGAAAGCCCCCCCTTGTAATTGTATCAGCAGTCAGCCCAGCGAACAGCGTTACTTTAGGGAGGAAGCCCGGCAGACGAGGTTTTGACTTTTGTAAAATTTGATAACGCTTCCAAAGAAAGTCTCTGTCTGGCGAATATGTTATCTAGTACCTATATCCAACGTTTACACAATTATCGATGGACGAGGGACCAAGCAAAGTTCAGCTGGATATCTGACGATGCATTATGACCTCAAGCGAGATTGCTAATATTATATTGGATATACCTAGACTTCCAGCTCTCAACCACTGGCCCTGAAATCAGGTGGAGACATATTCAGGGGGGAAAGAGGCATACGTATTACCTTGCTTAAACGTTGGGTTCGCCCCGAGAGTCCGAGACACTCAAATGCCTCAAGTATACTACAGCTTAGCTGCCGTTCGGGCCGTCTACGAAATGCATACCTAATTCTGGGCCTATCCACGACTGTGTCTCGGATTTGATATTATGAATACTCGAGACACCCATAAATATGGGCAAAGGCACCCCTAAGGACTCTGGAACTTGGATCTGCCATCCTCAAGAAGAAAATAAGCCATATCTACTTCTGAATTGTTCCCACTGTTGACAATTCGCCTAATGCAACAAAGTTTCACGACATCGCTCAATTTGAACGAGTTTCACGTGTAAGCGATCCATTTTATCTTTTCCAGAAGTGCGGTAACTTATTATAACTAGCTTGTCGCGAAGATGCATTTCAAAGCCGTTTTCGCAGCCTCCCTTCTTGCTCTAGCTGGGTTCGTCGCCGCCGAAGAAAAGTGTATGAGTCAAGATGATTGTCCTGAGGGGACATATTGCCTTCAAACCCTAATCTACCCACCTCGTGGTGGATTGTGCATCGCGGCGGCAAATTAAGGATGATGATACATTTTCTAGAAACGATATCGGGCTAGCCCTGTGCCTGCACAAAATATTTTGGATGAATTCACTTATTGGAAAGGTGGCATTTATTTATCATTTTATATGAATCTGGAAGTCACAATATTGCCACTTTCGTAGTAGCATCTGAGTTGCCGCCTATCTACTTCTCACCGAAGGCTCACACCTATCAAAATGTCCTAGAGAATCATCTCATTACACTCTGGGTCACTGAGGAATTCTTGAACCTCGCCATAATGGCTCTGGGAGCCATTCGTCAATAAATGCCATCGGAAGCATGCCTCAAACTTCTAAAAAACCAAACCGATAGCATGGTACGATCATTTGCCATATGCGAGCTCTGCTTCATGCTGTCTCGCGCACACCCAATATGGAGAATAAGATTTGCAAGAGGTGATTAATTAGTCTATTGGAGAGCCTTGATAGCGAGTCACATGCATGTTATGTAGCCGAGGTATCTTACTTTTTGGGGTGGCATGATTGAATTCATTCTCCCAGGGGATCATGCGATATGGATTTATTGAGAACGAGGATGCGACCTTTAAGACAGTGGCAAACCCACAAACTATCCTAAACACACATAAATACTATTCCTCAGCTCTCCGTTGATCATTGTTGACCATGCTCGGCGGACTACTTACTTGCTTCAAATTTGAACCTTACGATAACCCAAAGTTGGCACTTTTGGGTCGACTCGTCGGTTCACCTTATGCCAAGAAGACTCTAGGTACTTGCGCCGCGCTGACATTGGTCTATGGTGTTAATAAACTTCTTTCTCAATGGGTACTCAACAGCTTTTCAAACACCCGCCCGTGGGACTGGAACAGAGAGATTGTCATGGTCACAGGTGGATGTGATGGCATAGGAGAGCTCATCGCCCGGAAACTCGCGGGTCGTGGCATTAAAGTTGTCGTTGTCGACCTCCACGCCTCCAAAGAACCCTTGCCAGAAAACATGTTCTATTACCGACTTGATGTCACATCACCTGATGATATCCGCCGAGCTGCTCAGTCTATACGCCGTGATGTGGGTGAGCCAACAATACTGATCAATAATGCGGGAGTTGCATCAATGAAAACTATACTGGACGAGACTGAGGACGAGATCCGGCGAACTTTCGACGTCAACGTAGTAGCCCACTTCTTTCTTATCAAAGAGTTTCTGCCTCACATGATAAGCCAGAATCACGGACATATTATTACTATCGCTAGTATGGCGAGCTTCGTCACAGTCGCATCGGGCGTGGACTACAGCTGTTCGAAAGCTGCGGCCCTCGCGTTCCATGAAGGGTTGATCCAAGAACTAAAGTTTAAGTATAATGCTAGAGACATTCGCGCTAGGTGAGTCAAGCCATACCGTTATTTTACTAGGTGTAGCTACTCATCTGCGGTCGCAGCGTGGTACACCCAATGTGGATTCGAACTTCAATGTTTGACGCAGCACTACGAAGGGGTATCTTCAAGGACAAATTGCTACAGCCTAATGATGTTGCCGATTCAGTAGTCCGTCTCGTCCTAGATGGAAGGAGTAAGCAGATATTTCTGCCCTGGCATTACGGCATTGGGACTGTCCTTCGAGCTCTCCCAACTTGGTTCCAAGAATACGCCAGAGGCTCAAGATCAGAATTATTAGGGCCAAATTTAGGTCACTAGTGATGAAAATTTTCTCTGGAATATTCGGTGATTACTGTAATATTAGGGGCGGCTTAGTGGGTGCAGATTTCCATCATTGCTAGGTCAGAAGATAACTTATTCAACGTCCTAATATAGTAAGAGGCTAAGAGAATATAATGCTATTTCGGAAAACCAGGACCCAGAAGAGGTTTCTTCTATCGCTCTATTGCTTAGTCTAGGTTTGCCGCCGTGTTTGGATACAATCAGAACCAAAGGATCAGCCCCCGTCTTGACTCTTCATCCTGTGTGACCTGAGTATCACTCGATTGTACCTCACTATTAACGGAAATTACAATGCGAGATTTGTGGGGGCGTAGTAGCACGCAGGAACACTGAACGAAGATGTCACGGTGGCTTGCTGTGGTCTGATAGCATTCGGCTTTGGGTGCCTCGACCGCAAAGCCATTCAGCCCCCTATTGAACCAGCTTCCAATCATTCGATTTTACAGAAACAATGGGCTTATGACCTAAAACTGGTTAGGCTGGAAATATGAGAGGAAGAGCAGGGCTTTATGAGTTCTTTCACTGGCTGAGAAGCGCTGATCTCAATTCGGCTCAGTAATGACCTGGTTAAGCATAACCGTCTTTACCTGCTATTGTTTCTGTCTCTTCGATCAGGTGATACCGTAATGGATCTCAACGTCGGAGTTGAGCGGATTCAGAGGGAGCTTGATGACATCGAAGCCCGCCTCGATGCTTCAAGGCTAAATCCAAAGCAATTATTAGTCCCGACCACAAGCGCATGCTCGCTGAAGGTGTAGATTTGTCAAAGGCACCATTTTATACCTTGGAATTTACGATAAACTTGGCGCGATCTAGTCGAATTTACTATCTCTCACTACGAGAACTAGGATAACATGGAAGAGATCCAGTGAGGCCCCTACAAAGAAGCAGAAGGAGCTGAGGCCAAATCATCACTTAATTTGTCGCAAAAAGGAAGCTAAGAGCTCTGGAAGTTAAGATGTCCGAAGAAAAGGACGCTGAGGGTGCGGTTTTGGTGGTAGAGACCTCTCTTTTCAACATAAATGACAACGGTCTGACCGAGTTCCTAATATTACCCCTAAGGCAAAGATATCGCAGTCGTAATTTAACACCCGAGAGAAGAAGTTCTCGTCCATTCTGGAGCATTACAAGTAAATTTCTTTGAGTAAAGTTTCTGATCTGTTCAATGGGGGGGGTTTGACGAAAATATATAGCTTGCGTAGTTTTATACAATCGAAACATCACGATCACAGATAGGTTCGAAAGATTTTCGTTAACGTATTCAGCGTATAGAAGTCTCATGCATATAGCCGCTTTCGCATTCAGCCCGTACTTTTACTAATACAAGATTGTATAAAGTATAGCATCCTCGGAGAGTCTTTAATTACAAGTATCCCTTCAATATATACCCTCTTCCGCCTCCTAGGCCATCCTCCTTGATCTTGTTCCATAGCCGTCAAGATCATGGGAGCTCGGAATACTTGAAGCCCAGCCCCTCAGAAGGCCGGCTTGGAAGTTCAGACACGTTACGCTCTGCATCGTATAGCTCCTTACCTGGGGGTGCTAAGGTTCTAGGCGAAGGCAGGGAGGTCTTAACCCCATGATCAACTTGAATCGGGGCATTGTCCCAGGTTACAGAAATGGGTTCATGATTGCCGGAGAACTTTTGACCACCAAACCACAATTCGAAACGCAGATCGGCGGGAGCGACAATGACACGAACTTCAAACATGCAGATATAGTATTTGTATCCCTTCGAAAAGCAAGTGCCTCGTTTCTTTTTGAGAACTAGCTCGTGCTGCTGAACCCCCTGAAGGTTGCTTTTCACAGAGCACAGTTTTCTTGCACCGGCTTCACAGGTGTCAACAGCATGGACGATAGTGGCTATGGAGATGGAAGGTAACGCACCTTGTTTCATGCTCCCGGGCAGAAACCCTCTCTCATTGTCAGAGGTGACTATAGTAGCGTCCCAAGACCGAGTTGTCTCTTCCGGGGTCAAGCGAATGTGAAAAGGCTTCACAATAGCGGTATTGGGATCGATTTCATCCCCCTAATCCACAGTGTTAGGAATAAAATAAAAATATAGTGCGTATCGGTTCCTACCTTGCGAATGAGCCACTCGATCTGTTTCATAGCCCATTTCTGCTTTGGATCGAATGGATCTGGTAGAACTTCTTCGTTGTAGTGGAGCTGGGGAGAGTACGGCACTTTGATAATAGCACCATAGCTTGCCCGGGCAATGCGTTTCGTGAGCACTGATATTGACCCTGTTTGCATCCGCTGCTGATGATCGAGGAGAAGGCCGCGGACCACGACGAGCTGAGGGTCTGTGCATGGAACGACAATGATCTGTCTAGCATTGGGATGACCGCATTCCATCATTTGCTGCTGCAAGCTATCCCGTACATAAGCAGAGCTACCCAACCCCCCAGCCAGAATCATGTGTCCCTTTATCGGAAAGTCAGCCCATCACCAGACTAGAAATTGGAGGCTGTCCTTACCACTTGATCGGCGAGATTTTCCTCCCTCATCCAGTTGAGCTGCTCATTAATCTTCCTCATCATACCCTCAATCTGGACATCGAAGAGCGATTGTATTTCTTGTCTCTCTCAGGTCAGCATATTATGTTCCTCGAAGACTTGTGTTGGGTGGACATACTTAGTAAAAAGCATTTTTCCACCTTCAATCCAGAGTCCTGGATGGTTAAAGTCATAAGAAACGCCTTCGATTTGGATTTTATACACTTGCTGCATCCACACCTTCTCGCCAAACTTATGCTTGAGCGTTTTAAAGTGGTAGCTCCTGGCCATCCTAATAGCGCAGTCGCTGGGCAATTGGTCTTGTGCATCTGGAAACCTAGCCAGACGCTCCGAAACAAGCGCCACAAAAGCTCTATCGATTAGGGTTGCGCCAATTCCGACACCTCTGACCTCTGCTACCTGGGACATCTGGGGGAATGCCGAGTCTATAGATGTGACACGCATCAGGGCTAGATCTGTCGTACCGCCTCCAGCATCGACCGTAAGAAATAGGTCGTCTTGGTTGAACCTGACTGCGCCTGTTTTGAGGGTGGCAACAGAAGCAGCTTCGGCTTCAGTTAGATCAACTTGAGCCGTGTGACGAGGTCCCTCCAATCCAAAGCCTGAGTCTCGAACTATGGTCTTGAATCTGTTCACGATAGTCATATCCTTCCAAGTGGTAGGAACGCTAAAGAGAAACGAGACAGCCTTGTTCCCCCAACCACCCATTTGGTAGATGCCCAGCTGGACTTCGATGGTTTCTTTGATATGGCTGTATACCTGTCGAAGATAATCGACGACGAATCGTTGGGCCTCATCAACGGTCCGTGGGGCATTTGGAAGGCCTTGTTGATGAGCCTGGGCCAGTGTATTGTCCTCGATAAAGATTTTGAAGAACTCTCGACGTGTCTTTTCTGGGATTGTATCGTCATCGTCCATGCAAATGAAGCCCCAGGAGGACAAAGTGCCATCCGCATTGTATACAAGTGTCGTAGGAACTTTGCGCTCGCCTCGATCTCCGCTTCCAGGCCAGTCGCTGATGACTTGGATCGGTCTGTCGGGTGTCATCCAGGCCACACCTAGATATGCTTGTCAGCCTGATTTTCCAACTCCTTTGGAATCACCAGCATTGGTGCTAGGTAGTTGGCTTACCCGTGTAGGTGGTGCCCAGATCAACCGAGACCAGTATTTCTGCTTGTTCTGCCATTGCAGAGATCACCAGCCCTCGTCCAAACAGTTCGAAGCTATGGTGAGATGTCACCTAGCGCAGGGCAGAGAGGGTTCGTGAAGTAACATGCAGGGTTGAGCGTGTCGCGAAAGGCTCAGACGAAGACTCCCCGGAACGCGGAAACAGGAAGACCAGATTGCTGGATTGTGGCATTGCTTTTCCCCCCTCAAGCCATTGAACAGGGATCCTGCTCAGCTGATCTATAAAGTGCAAGTGATTGACCAACAAGAAGACTTGGCCCCCAAGCCCCATTTAATGAGGTAGCAAACCCCTGGGAGCCTTACGAAGTACTTTGAATGAGAGGTACCTTCATGTTAGTCATGGCCCAGAGCGCCAGCTAATCTCTCAGACAAGGGGTCAAGGCACCGAGTTACCGTGGTAGCTGCGCAGTCGGTCACGGTGCCGACATTTGGGGGGAGAGGGGGTATTAATATGGCACAGGCACAGCTCTATGCTTCCCGCCACAAATCTTCTACCATTTCCCAATCTGAGAGACTGTTCTTCATTTCCGAGCTTTTTTAAAGTAAAGTCGATCATCTCTTCCTTTTCTGCGACAGATTTGGCGTTCGACACACCCGATCAGGGTTGACGGTGTCATCACGCGGCAAAGGTATGTCGAATTACTTTCTTACTACTCTTCGAGCGGCAGTTGACAGTCTTCATTGCAGTGATGACAACAAGGCTTGCAGCAGTGATCGAGACAACATAGAGAATGTCTAACGTCAATGACCCGACTAACAACCCGGCCGGCAACCCGGCCGAAACTGGTGGGAATATTAGTCCCTCAATCAGTCCTTCGTCGAGCCCGTCACCCAGTCCCTCGCCCACTTCTCCGCTAGATCCTCCGCCCAGTTCTTCACCCAGTCCTTTATTAACAAGCGACTCTACTGGTGACGCGGTACCCCAAAATACTGCGACGACGACGAATCCTTTATTATCAGATAGCTCTACTGGCACCACCTCATCCCTACCTGCTGGGACAACCACATCTTCATCAACAGGGGGCTCAAATAATGCAGGAGCGATCGCAGGAGCTGCCGTCGGTTGTTTGGTGGGTGGACTCATCTTGGGCTCGATCATTGCATGGTTTCTTCTTCGTCGGCGCAACCGGTCCTCAGAACGTCGATACACCGAGGACACCGGCGTGACGGAAGTCAAAGACCACCCCACCATAAATACCACGGCAATTGCTAAGTCGACTTCTGCAATTGGCAATATTCAGCTGGACCAGTTCCTCCTTGACGGAGCGCCAGACGAAGACATTGGCATGGAGCTACGTGCTCTTGGCGACCTCATCTGTCAACATGTCGAGACATATTACCATCTCCGAGAAACTCATGCCCAGCAGTCTTCTTTATCTAGAAGCATAGACGATCTGAGGTTTGGCCAAGACTGGGGACTCAGCGCAGAGACTCTTGCCGCTTTGTGTATCAACCCAAAGACTCGCTACGTTGGACTTCGACATGTCATCTCTAGTGTCGTCTTTAGAAGCATCGATATCGACTCTCGCTATCCCGCGTCAATGCTTCCCACGCCGGTAGCCGTGTTTCTCCGATCTATGCCTCCAGCTGAGAGCCACAGCAGCAATTCTTCAGGTAAGGACTCCCCTGGGGCTTAGAGTCGTATCTTGCTCGCTACTGGATGAATAGCTGACAATGAAAACCATTCATAGCAATGGGCCTCGCTGCATCTCAATGGCGTCGCCTGTCGGCTCTGCTCCTCCACTCCAGCCCGACCGACCGAGTTCCCCTCAACGTTAATGAGACTGATGCAGCCCCCCAAGCAGCTCAGCTTGCCAACGCCCTCAACAGAGTCCTGCTCAATTTTGTGCCTGCAGGCACCAAAGCACAAAACGAACAAACAAGCCACCTGCAGGCGCTCATTATTGAATGTACGAAGCTCGGATACGCGCTTTTTTCACACCCATGTGACTGGGCGTTCGCTTTTCGCGGGATTAAATCCAGTCAGGGACAAGCGGTTGTGGTATGCGCGGGGCTGAACAAGCTCAGTAACCGAGAGGGACAGCGATACAAAACACCCAGATGTATTGTAGAGCCTTCTGAAATGTCGATTTGAGTCTAGCCACTGAGGGCCACTTGAGGCGGTGGAAAATTCGATATCAAAGCGCTTATCTCGGACCAAACACTTCTAATGGGTTGTAATTTGCGCAGTTGTATCTATCAACAACGATGTACATATCATTGCGCATAGCAGCCGTAGCTTGCTTCTCCTAACGTCATTTATCACTTTTATCACGCCGGGTACCAGCAAGACCGGGCCACTCGGAGTTCAGCTGGAGGCACTAGTAGAACGCCTCATCATGCACCTCAACCTTGTCAAGTCCTGGTTGGCAGCCAACGTTACACCATGCTGGTTGTGCTTCGGCTACTACATCGGTCAGACTTCGGGAACATCATTGCAGAAATGTTCAGTCAAGCATCTTAATCTGTGAAAGGATCATAATTCTAGCATCCCACCCAAGAAGTGACTTACGTTTGAAGAAGCCTAGTAGGGTACAATCTTGGAGGAAAAAGTAAGCGGCGATCCTGAACCGGCCCCGTGTCCGAGCAACGTCTCAGCCTGGGAGGGGTTGAGGGGTTAAGAGGTTAGTGGTGTAACATCACGTGGGAAGAGTGATGGGACTTTTGCTTTTCGTGATCCAGAACCTTGAGATTGACTTGGCGAGGACGGTCAGTTCCCTGCACCTACCCTCCTTTCGAGACTATCTTTCCATGCCCTAGGCAATACTTAGATACGCTGATGATAGAGAGGCGTTGATCTTAATGCTACAATGTCAGGTCAACCTTACGTTCCTGTTTCAAGCCCACGAGTAGCAATTTTGACAAAAGACTCGGATAAGGCCCCCAAAGAGATTCGGCGAAGCCTGGAGTTGGTACACAGATGCGACCGAGACCTGCAACGCCTCATCACCGTCCGCGACAAGAACTTCAATCTGCTCCAGGGAAAGCCCGTCGAACTTGAGCACATTGACGGTATCATCGAAGCGGCGAAAAAAGAACTCGGAGAGGCTTGCGAGATCATCGAGAAATGTCGGCCGGAGGCGTTTCGCGGAAAACTACAAGTACCGTTGCAGAGTAGGGTGATGTGGGCGCTGCACGATGCGCGCGACTTTCGGCGCCTTGAGCCACTTCTTAATTGCCAACATGCCTCGGTGCTGAGCGAGTTGAACTACATTCGGGACCTCATACTTTGGAGTTCTGGCGAGCACAAGAAGAATAAGGAACCCATGTTTGATAATGTCGCACTTTTAGCAGATCTCATGGGTGGGCCGTCAGGTAAGTTGATACCCTCCCTGCTCTACGCTAACCTGCTAATACGTGTATAACGTCACATAGTATCCAGCCACACACCGATACCTGCTCCTCCATACACGCCAAAAGATCCTCATCCAGCCTTCAATAGCCCTATCGAGATGCCAGACGCTTGCATGAACGTTTCCAGCTATGCAAACTCCTCTCTATCACTCCCTCTAGACCACCACAGGTCATACCTTGATCTTGGCTCCAACGCAAATACGCACTATGCACTCTCGAAGTCGACATCACACCCATCGTTGGAGGTTGAAAGGCAGAGAAATATTCCATGGGAGCATACGCTACAGAACATGCCGATCCCAACCAGTTCACCTTCGAATACAAGTCCAACCGACTTCGATGGGTTATCACTTCTGTTTGGGAATTCATCAACCGCCCACCTCTCCCTATATAGCCACGAATCATACGGTAGCCACTCTCCAACGTCACGTAACCTCGGAACTTCGAAGCAAACCGGCCCGGCGGTGCCTCCTAAAATCCCATCTGATCGTCCTGGCTAAATAGTTACAGTTTAGTGGTAAATTGTTGACCATTGGACCAGCGTGCGAGCACAGAACCTTGACCTAACGGCTCAGAGTCCCCAGGTACGGGATATCGCCACGTCTACTATTATTTGCTAATTACTAAGTCACCAATAGTTTCACTTGAAACCACGATGCTGATATATGTATGCGTAACTTTTGGATTTGTTATTTGAGTTTGAGACTCAGGTATGACTCTCAATGTGTATTTCACTTTGATTGAACTTTATCAGTTGCTGCAATCTATCGCTGAGAGATAGGATAACGCAAAGGCATTTCACACTAAATAAACTAAATATGCATGCGTAAGTTCAACATGTTTAGGGGAGGAAGTAGCACATCTCCTCAAGCTTATTGGCCACCCTGATCTCAATTCCATTTCGGGATTACTTTTACCGACTCGTTCTGAGGAGAGGAACTTAAGTTTTATTTGGGTAGAGTGTAACTGCTTAAGAAAATGAATTGAGTTTGGGTCCGAATCAAGCTGGACTGTAATCAAAGAAGCGTGTAGACCGTCCAAGTTTGATAGGGAGTTGTGGACTTGAAAGGGGGGCATTGAGGAAGTGGCATGGTATGAGGGGTGCTTTTGTCCGTCAGTAAAGCTTTCTTTAAACTTCCTCAGGGTGTTATTATACAGGTACAGAAACTACCAGGAATAGAAATACGTAAAAGCTTCATCCCAGAGTGTCGTCGGGCTCTGTTCGACTCCGCTTTCCGGCAGTACCTGTTTGGGAAACTCAGTTGTTCTGAACTTGATGGACGCATTATAAAATCTGGGCTTCCCCGTCTTTGAGTTTACTGCCGGGGCTGCACTTCGGTCATCTTCGTCACCACTCCATGAATCAGATCCGGGATTACAGATGAAAGTGCGCTGGCGAACTTGGACCCCAGTCTAGTAACTTCGTGTTTTCGCACCCGCTGACCGCAGTTGAGGACTTGCTTCCCAATCGGCAACTTTTCCGGGTTCCGCCTTGCTCTCTTCTGCTGCATGAACTAGTAGACTGGTAACGATGTGGAGCGCTCCGAGCTTTTAAACTTTAAGACTTTAGTAAGACGCAGGTTAAATAGCCCCTCTTTTGACGAGAGTCTTCTTAACTTGCAGCCGCATAAACAAGTCCGCCTTCCCTAGGTTGAACTACTGCAAAGCACTGGGCTTTACTTCACCTTGCCGGCTAAAGCCATCAGAGCATGCTGCTCTTTGTAGCCTCAAGAAAGTACAAGGATAGCGCCAATCGCCCTTCTCTTAGCATTACAGTTGATAAGATCTGACAGCCTGAATGCTTACAGAGAGATGACTAGCCTCCATAGACCCTTCCAGATGCAGCCCGAAATCCATCGCCTAGAATTCCGTTACCAACGTGGTGGAACTTGTGGGTTCCCTGGGCCAAAAATGGCTCCCGGCTTTTCGGGAAGCAGTACAAAACCTCTAAAAGCCCAACATCGTCTGTTTCTATGGCGTTTAAGTCCATAAGTCGGAGAATTTTAGTGCAGGGTATTTTTTAGCGCACTTATTCTGGTCCAGGAACTCACCTTTCGTCGTATTGCGCTGCCATTTAAGACGATTCTCCGGCCACGTTTATCGCCACTAGGGCTTGCTTCAAGACCCAATTTGAACAAGCGACTCCCGTTCTTGGGCGATTGGAAGAGTCCAGAACCTAGGGCGGTTTCATCTTGAGCCGTTGGGGCCGTTGCAACGCTCAGCGTGGCGGCTACACCACGCTAAAACGAGTAACCAGCAGATGGTGGCTTTAAACTTTGACCAGGCCACCAGTATTCATCTTCGACTTCCGTCTACACTGTGAAAGGATCTCGGGTTGAAAGAATCAGGAGACCGTGCTGGGCAACTTTACCAACTCAGCTAGGGCAAGCCGCCTTCTTTCAAGACGATATCTTCTTGCCGACAGTTGATTATAAATATCAGCAATGCCCCAGCCTTTTGAGAGTCTCATCACTGCTCATTGCAATCCAATCTTCAATATTCAGTGTATTCACAGCTATACTCCTTCCGAAAGCTCACAGAAATCCCTGCAAGCATATTTTTCCAAATTCTTTTCACTGGCCGTTAGAATGAAGTTCACTCTTATCGCCACTTTCCTCGCCGCTTCCGTTGCCGCCATCCCCAAGGAGCTCGAGGGCCGCACTGGATGCGGTAGCGACAACTGTGGCCGAGCTGTCAAGGCTGGCAACTTAGGCCCCGAGGGTGCTGCGCAGCACGTTGCTGACTGCAACTCCTTCCTTCGCACTACTGTGACACCATCCGCAGTGTAAGTACCTACAGGTCTATACTTGTTTTCCCGATCTGACGGTCACAGAACCGAATACGTCTATAAGACTGTCCCTACCTATGCTAGTGCATGCTCTGGTGTGCCTCGCTATCTCACTGCTTGTGCTTGTGTTAGTGCCTCTGCTGTTACAGTCGAAGCCGCAACTCCTACTGTTACTCAGACTGTCACCCTCGGTGGAGCTGTGCCTTCTTAAAATTTGGATTCTTGGAATTGGATTTGGTCATGTAGGGGCGCCTTAGTGAAATATCAAGTGGAAGAGAAATAGGTAATCCGTTCTGTATTATTTGACACGAAGTTTAGTACGCAACACATTATCCAGTGGCCTTTTCAATTGTTTGCCTGCATATCATCACTGTTCACCACTGCCAGGCTGAATTAAACTGGGTCATGCACTCTAAGCTGAGTCTGGACTAGTGCCAACAGTGCACTTCGACGATCTTCAGCTCCGCTTCCCTCTCCTCAGTCTCAGCTTGCCTAAGGCTCCTGTCATCACCCTCAGTAACCCCAGCATTTCAGCTTCAGTTTAACTCGAGAGCACGTAACATTGCAGTTTGCTAGGATGGTTGAGGTACTTGACTTTCCTGCCGAGATTTTGAGCGCTATCTGCCGCCAGCTCTGCCCCCACTGCGTTGGTCGTCGTAACTTAACCTTCTGGATAATAGATCCTGCCTGGGATGATTGGCAATTCTTTGTCAACACACTCTGCTCCCTTTCTCGAACATGCAAGACCTTCCGTTCTCATGCACAGCCGTTCTTGTATCACCGACCTTTTATGCGGGATGATGGCTTCATCGCCTTGATCCGTACGCTCAGCCAGCGACCGGATCTAGCCCTAGCAGTGAGGGAGATGCGCATTTGGGCACGGTGGTATTTCGAGATGGGTATAAAAGTATCCGAAGAGGAACTAGAGTTCCTCAATAGTATGGCTGAGTTTCCGGGAGCTAGGCCTGGTATTTGGTCCCCAGCTTCCTCAGAAGCCCACACGCAGACACATTACGAGGAGTCGGACTTTCAGAACTATACCCCCGAAAATGCGCTGGCTGCAAGAATTCTCTCGCTTATTCCAAATGTCGAGCGGCTCGAAATTGAAACGTACAACTTCTGGAGCTTTCCCTATTGTCAACCTGGATCCCTACCTCGACTCCGGGAACTGACCCTTAAGCACGGTGGAGGGATGGGGACAGTTACTGCTGATTTAGGTTCTATAAAAGGCATTCTAGTAGCTGCTCCGGTACTACAGAGTTTATGGGGGCATCGTGTGCAGGGGGGGCTTGGCAACATGAGTCACAAAACCCTGAAGCGAGTGGTTATCAGCAATAGCAAGTTGGCCATGAAAGATCTCAATACCCTCATAAGTGGGCTAGAGAGCCTCGAGTCCCTCACTTATGACTTCTCAAGCGAGGTTGGGGCATTAGAAACCGACGAAGCGACCCCTCGCGAGGTGTCAGAGACGGTCCTTATACGGAAAACTACTCTCAAGCATTTGTTCTTGAAATCTCCCGAAATTTTCTTTTCTGGTTTCCAACAGGGTGATGTTATCCAGACCCTCAAAGACATGAGTGTCTTAGAGACGCTGGAGATAGCAGCACCTGTGATCTCCACTCGACTGGATGACCATGAGGGTACTATGGATGGTACTTTGCTGTCCAACTTATTGCCGCCTTCAATCCGACGGTTCTCCCTGCAGGGGTCGAATCATCTCGTCAAGGATATTCTGCATCTAGCTGAGTCTGTTCCTTATCAGTTCCCGAACCTTGAACATGTGCGTTTTCCGTTGATGGAATATAAGCACCAAATGGCTGTGAAAGATGCATTTCATGAAAATCGAGTGGCAATAACATTTGTGCCCTAGCTCGACCTCTCATGGGCTCTACGTGGAATATCAAGGCTCCAAAGAGGAAACTCAACCAATTAGGCGTGGTAAATAGCTAGTAGATACGATCACTCCAAACAATCCAATATGCCGAATATTGATTGAAGTATTTCCTTCCCTGCCTTGATTCTTGAATAGTAACAGATCGACCCAAGCTAGCAGCGAACTTAAAGTGAGCCAATAATTAGAAATACAGGCCTCATGTTCTTTTAGCTCTGATGGCTGAAAAAAAGTTGAAGAGCTTGTATTACACTATTATGCTTAATAAAAGGGGAGATGAACTATTTAGTATAACTATTGTTTCTTGTTAATTATTACTTATTCTTAGTATACACTCTCCGCTACGGTATCATCAATGGGACATTGGCCTTGGACATCCTATGTCGAATCCTCTAGATGACATCTTGAGAGGAGTCATCAAGTCCATTGTAAGGGTTCTGGCATGACCTAGACTAGTCGAGCGGTAGATTTTTTTAGCCAAGACACATTTGGAGCAGGTTGCATGCACACGTTAACATAATAGAGAAGAGCATAAGGAGATAAATCGTCAGAAAATCCACGCTGAATGGCCATTTCATAACGGACGTGCGATTACTCGTCATGGTGACCAGCGAAAATCCCGAAGAGTGTTCTGTAAACTCGGCCCCTGCTTCAGTGGACTGAGTGATGTTCTGGTGAAGTCTTTTGTCTTCTTATTTTCCAAATCAAGGCACCAAGGCTTGAGTAGCTGTTTATGGTCTTGAGTTGGATGATCCGATAGCCCTGAGACAGCAGATACCCATCGAAAAGCTGAATCCGTCTGCCTCATCCAGTTAATCAAGCTCAACAGAGCAGCCGTGGAGCTCTTTCCCGAGCCAGTTTCCCGGTTGATTTCTTCAATCGCTCGATCTTGGAGAAGGACAGCCTGGCTAGCGAGCATGTGGAAGTCGCATGACAAGCATGCGGCCACCATGCTCCTCAAAGGTCAACGTCATTATCGATGATGGCCTCAAAAACCGAGACACAGCGGCTCTGAATGGATTCATGTTGTCGTCAGAGCATGAGTAGAACGTCGCAATGGAGGCGAGGTAGCATTCTACAAGGACCGCGCTGTAATATTCGAGAGATCGTGGTCTCAAGAGTGAGGTTATAGCCCAGTCCTGTGCAGAGGAGAGAATATTCCGGGAGGATATAATGGATCCGGGGTAGCGGGAGTAGCGGAATCGGAGACAATGAGAGTCTGTTCGGAGGAGTGGTGACTATGTTGATTGAAATCCAAGGTGACCTCCTTTTCTTCAAGACGTTTAGCAATAGCTAGATCTACGCGGCCGTAAGGCGATGTCAACGGCAAGAGGGTAAATCCACGGCCATCCTGATCCAGGAGGCATGGAGAGGTGTCAGTCTAGTCCAAGTTGGCCTCATTTGCGCCGCGGTGAAAGTCGAAATCTGACCTCAGTTGTTCCGGGTCGCATGTTTCCGCGCCATCAAGTCCCGTCCCTATTGAAGTACAGGCTGCAATGACTCTGCCACCCATGGGCGTCGGTAAATAGGAGTAGCTGTGTAGAAGACTCGGGTAATCAAGGGACATTTCTCATGACCTCATACTAATCAGACCACCGCAGCGGTCGATCATAGCCAGGACAGATCTTGTTGGAGCGTAGACAGCTCTATCAGGCCGGTTTGGTCTCGTCACATTTCACCTATTTAGATGGTCAGAAATGGTTGTGCGTGGGCGCCTTGGCAGCATACCTCTTGCTCTTCTAGTTGGCGCATCCGTTGCGAGACTTCTTGCCTATTTGGCCCATACTTCTCTTGGCGTATTTATATGTAGACTGGATGATATTGGGGAAAATCTCTCGGGTCTGGACACGGCAAGGGAACTCTCGCTTCGAGGAGTTTACTTTTGGGGTTGTGAGGTGTTGTCCAGTTAAATGCCCTCAGACTTGATAGCCTTGGCATGCGGAATGAATACTGTAGCGCTAAGGACGACTACTAGAGATGAAGTATGATCCGGCCATATTGACAGTGGCTTCGTGCGGGCACTACATGTGGAAACTCTGCCTTTGGGGAGTCACAAATAAAACAAGACTACAGCATCTACCTCAAACCTCTTCTTAGCATGGCCGCGTTAAAAGGCCCCTTCATGATATGTTTCCAGTCGCGGAACCATCAACGTAATCAACAGTGTGCATACAATTTTTCTGTGTTGGCGCAACCATCTTTCCGCTACGCAAGTTGAACTTCTCAGACCCTCTACACATGGCCACTTCATCCGTTCTAGAACAAGTCGCGAACTATAAGTCAAGCGCGGTGAAATATTACGAGAATGAGGTTGTGGCATTCGACACGTAGCCCGTCGCATGGGACTGTCAGCCCAACTAGGACGTGAACAACACAACACAACGACTGGCACTGGAGGCCGGTACACTGTTTTACTAAGAAAAATAGAAGTTTAAAGACCGTTACTAGGCTATTACAATCTCGACAGTTTCGTATCGATCATCCTTTAGCGTCTCCCCTTGCATCACGTCTATCAAATAGCAGTCTCCGACAAGGCTGTAAGTTCCTTTCCCAGCCGGTCGAATGAGGTAAGGGACTTCAGCGCCCAGAATAATACAAAATAGATCCCCAGACTTCGCCTCTCGGCGAACCTGACCAAATCGACAGTTTTGCGTGAGACAAAATCGTCGTTGGGAGACTATGTTCAGCATCGTCTGTTCGATGATAAAACCGAACTGCAACGCTCGCTCGGCTTTTGTAGGTGCCAGTTCCACTCCATCGCAGAGCGCGAAGAGGTGATCGATGAAGTCTGGTACTGCATCTAGCACTTCTTCGGGCAGTGCATCTCGCATTCCAGCCATATCACACATCATTGTTCGAGCAAAACGGCGACGCTGGACTTCATCGAGGTTCGCCCAGTTGCCCTTTGACGCAACCTGCTGGCAATTTTGAATCCAGTCACGGAATCTCAATTTCTGTTGGAAAGAAATGTCCGTAATGTCGCCCCCTTGGGGATGGACGACGGCTGTGGTGAAGAAACGAGACAAGTCATACAGCGAGATGCTTAGATCTTGCACGACATCAACAATGCGACCCCTTAGGTGAAGTAGGTTCCCTTCGTTTGATACTGAAATCTCTAAAGCTTCGTTTCCTCCTGCGTTGAACAGACGAGGGCGGATAGTGTAGCTTATTAAAGGGTTTAGACTGTTCAAGATACTGAGGTCGGGCACCCAAGAAGGAATGGGTAGACGACCTGATGATTCGCCGTTTAGACGCATACCCAGGTGAGGCGCCAAGGCGAGAATCTTGAGATTGCGGTCGGTAGTAAGCATTGCAGTTGCAAACTCCTTGTACACTTCTTCCACAGAAAGATTATACCGTGGCTCAAGGCCAGCATTACGGCCAGTCAAACTTAGAAGGGCGTAAACATGATCTTTAGGGTTTGTACATCTAAAGGTGGCGGTCGACATAATTCCATCAAGCAGGTTTGCATGAGCGCGATACTTATCAATCATCCAAATTATTTGAGCATTATGAAGTGCACGCGCAGGCTGAGCGTTCTGCGCAAAAAAGGCAACTTCAAGACGTGCTGATGTCGTAACTAAGACAAAATTAGCAACCCAAGTAAAATATCGTTGAGGGCGCAGGGGTAGTAACCTACTACTAGACAAGCCTGTGAAGAGATTGATGAGCCCATAGGATCCCAGCCTATATGTCAAACTAGCAACATCTCCCCACGAAAGCTCCATGTCACCGCAAAGCACGAGTCTCGGAACATCGCGGCTTGCTACTGTAACTTCCTGGATAATCCACTTGCGCTCAAACCACGGCCTACAAAGCAAGTTGGCTATTGGGGCCCAGTTAACATCAAGCAAGTTGGGTTTGCCCTGTTCTCGGAGTGTCTAAACGTCGGCCAATAAGTTAGTCAGACCTATACCATCTCAAAATGGGTGGGTTTGCTAATCCTGGTGCTTGGGAGAGAATCACAGACCTCTGCTTCCTCTAGAAAAGTCCTCATTCCATCGGCTAGCATTTGCGCGTCATGAGTCTCTACAGGCAACACTGCGAGGGCTTCGCTGACTGATTCCTTCAATCCCTCGAGGTCGGACATGCAATCCCCCAACCAGATCAGGATCTGTGTTGGTTTTGTGTAGATATCGCTCATTAGTTTTACCTGGCTGCTCTTCTCGATATCGTCTTGTTGGTTGATGCATACAGCATCAATCCAAAGTACCCGTTGCTTATCAGAGTGGCGGAGTTGCTTGAGAGCTGTGAGGAGATTGTTGGAAACTTGGAAAGAAGCTCCGTCGCAATAAATTGTTCGTGAGTTATCCGGATCGCCCCAGCAGTATGATAGAGCCTCGTAGCTAGGATTGCTGGTGAGGGAGATGACGCGTAAGTTTAAATGAATGTCGCCGACTCCAGGCTGCAAGTCTAGCAATCGAATCTGCCCAAAGTATTCTATTGGCTCATAGATATAGTGGTCATCCATTTTAATGAAGCCCTAGGCGAGTGAAAGACAATGAATAAGAGTATTATCAGTATATCTCTAGAACGTTATTGGTACTCGTGATTGCAAGATGGATGGATGCCGCAAAAGATTTGTGAAAATAGTAGAGCAGGTGCTCACTTCGGGGTCGTGCAAAATATTGGATCAGCTGGTCGAAGAGGCGACGTATGTGGCAGGCCATTTCATCACAGTGTTACATTGTCCCATGAAAAAAGAGGTGTAGCCATCAAATAGTCTCAGGTTCTCCTAACCTAATACGGGCAGCATGCACTCTAGCGTTTTAGCCGCTAACCCAAGCTGAAGAAACTATTGACTCAGTAGATCCACATGAAATACAGTACATTAAATAGTTCCGAACGCACTCATGGATGCCACTTGCAATTTTGAAAGACATGATGAGCAGCCCCGATGAGGAAGAGAAACTTGCTCTTTCTTCTAGTATTACCCCGTCCATCAAGTGACTGGTTCTCGAGGCGTTATCTCGTTCATCGTCAAAGGGCTAAGAGCCCGTATAACACTCTGGGGTTCCTTCCGTACTGCATTGTGGTCTGGTGCTGACATTCACTGGTATTCATACATACATGATAAAATCAACAAGAAATAACACAAAACAAAAATAAAAAATTTCTTTAAATTCATATTCTAAAAACAGCCTGTGATGCCTAATTAGCAATACAAACTTTCGCTACATAACTATGCAATCAGCACCAGGCTCTGGCTGCCTAACCCAGTACTTAGCCTTGCGCGGTTTCTTAGGACTCCATTTCCTCCAGGACTTCCTCGTCTCTAGCAACGGGGTTGTCCAAGTCATGGTTGAGACCATCAAGTTCCAGAAAAACTTGATGCCGTTCTTGATAACTCTAATGCTATCCATGCCGGGTTCCATAGCATCAGGCATAATTTCCCCGGAGGCGCAGCAGAGGAAAACACACGGCATGTATAATATCCACACTATCAGGCTCCATATGACAAGGAAGACTGACAATAATAAGATGAAAGCAAAGCAAAGGATGCAGTAGAGCAGCTTCGGCACAAAAAGCACCATGTCCAAGGTAAATGAGCATAGGAACAGAACAGTATCTTTACCGGCGATATTGAGTTGCGAATACCAGGCGGCATAGATGAAAGTTATGACAGTGGTTGCAGCCGTTGCGACTACGAACCATGCAATGGAAGGGTTCTGTTGAAGCACGTTGACGTTCATGCCAAACACGGTGGCAACCGTTGTTATGGGAATGAAGACGAACGCAAGAACAGTGAGCTGCTGACCACGGCGAGCTTGTCGAATTCCTCTATCAGTGTCGTCTAAGGCGACGTAGCTAGACATTGTAGATAGTAAGCCGTCCAAGTCGACCACCCATGCTTTCATCTGGCCATCGATTTTGCCTATCTTGCCTGCTGCATCAGCAGACTTCTGGAAGACGGTGTCCTTTAAGGTAGATAGGGTTCGGGACGTTTCTGTAAAGACATGCCTCCGCTTTAGCATCGAGCGGATCAAACGAAGGTCGGCATAATTGGGAATGTTGCTCTCGGAGATGGCCTCTTGGATATGGTCTGATAGGACTTGCCACCTGCCCAAGGCGAAATCCATTGTGGCCAAAACTGCTATCTTGCGCAAGTCCAATGGTTGTTCCTTCAGCTTGAGTGCGATAGATTCCCGAATCATTTCTAGATTTCCTCGCTGTAGGCTCTCTTGATCTCTCGCAAGCTCTCGGGGGCTGTTGAGGTACTTGGTGATGGAAGGGAATAACGTTGCCGGTTCGCATGGCCACAACTTAACGCTAAAGTCAGAAATGGTCAGGCTCTTTTCCCTAGGCAGAGACGAAAATAAGATGATATCTGTACTGATGAGCAAGGCAAGCGTTGAGACCAGATCCATGGGCTTACCAATCGGAGTGAGCACATCAGGGTCCCGGGCAGTCGCTACCACAATACGCTGTTCGTGTCCCGCTATGTCGCGCCAGAATCTCTTCAGCTTTCCTCTTCTCTTGTTGAGTGATGACATCTCATCCAATACATATTCTCTTTCCTTTAGTACTGAGCCATCAAGCTTACGGACCCGGTACCCCTGCACATAGTCTATGGTGTCGATGCCGGGCAGGTTGCTGGCGAATTCTCTGTAAATGGCAAGATATCGTTCAAACACTCTTGGATCAATGCCAAAATATCCCCCAAGAATCTGGATTCGAGTAAATTAGTAGTAGACTGATAAATGATAGCGGACGAGACAAACTGTTAAGCCTCCAGGCTGAAGGTCTTCAACGAGTAACATGAGTCGTTGCGGTTGTGCGGTGCGCTGAGTATTCAGTCTATGAATAGTTTCCATGAGGGATTCGATATGTTTGGTCCATGCACCGCTCTGATGTTCATATACACGGTAGGCGGTATGGATGGAGCTTTCAGAAACCGCGAGAAGACAAATTTTGAACGCCCCACAGAGAATGCAATCCTCGCAGCGACTCGGGAGTTGAACAGCTGGTGTATTGATAAAGTCGCTAACGATCGCCAAAGATGGGTACCTTGTGCTAGCTAGAGTAGCGACAAATTCACGATAACGGGATTCAGCAAGCGCCAGAGAGGACATTCGATCCGGCGATGCTTGATCAGGTGGTGAAGTCGCTTCAGTTGAATTGCCGCTTTCCATCTCGACAGCAAAGGTTGTATTCGACCCCGAGTCCTTGGCCGGTGAGGACCCTTGTGTATACTGCTTGATTACATCTCGTGGTAAGTCAACTAGGTCTGTGCTAACACTCGATGTTGAGTAGTCCATATGGCATTGGAGGGCCGGAAGTGATTCAGTCGCGTCCTGCAGCGTGAAGTTGGACGCGTCCGGGCTTGCAGAATGCTGGTCGGCTGCGACAGGCCAGTCTGATGTAGTGAGCTTACCTCCCTACTAATTGGTAGCTTGA
Organism: Nectriaceae sp. PG4201; assembly: GCA_023628695.1. Classification (NCBI taxonomy): domain Eukaryota; kingdom Fungi; phylum Ascomycota; class Sordariomycetes; order Hypocreales; family Nectriaceae; species Nectriaceae sp. PG4201. Next base: position 11,978 of record JAMAKE010000164.1, on the reverse strand, counting down.
AAAACATCAGTATTTCGAACGTAGGCCCGCTTGAAGTCTTCGCCAAGCGAAGAGGTGTCACGTTGGGTATGGATGGAGCGGGGAAATTATCCTGCGAGCTGAAAGTGCAGAAACATTCAGGCAATGCAATTGGTTAACAATAGAGGAGGAAGAAAACTCTCTATGCATCGATGCCTTAGCGCCTAGAATCTCATCAGGCCATTTAGGTCTTGCCGTTAATCACGAAACCAAGCAGCGAAGGCTATTACTTTAGCCTTTGTCTATCAATATATCCAGAGGTAAGATTCCAGCTGCTCATTTCTCATGAGCTCAAGGGCGCGGCAACATCTCTATGGCAAAGTATTCGTGGCTGATATTCAGGGCTCTATCAAATTTCCGATGCCTAATTGGCCTGGATTTACTCCCATCTTGCGATCGTGCGAGTGCCACGGTGTCGCCCTAAGCGATCTATAGAGACTTCGTAGAGTACAACAGGATGAAGAATCTAGCGCAAACTTCTACCGACTTGACGGATTATGAACATATCCATTGCCAAAAGATGGGAAAGAGTTGCTGTTGCTTCTCCACCTGTTGATATGAGCCGTATGTTTGAGCAAAAATCATGTCACAGTCCTTGAGCCTTCGCCTTTTGCCTGAAAAGTTTGAAAGCCTTCTCTAAATTTCCACGCACTTTATCATTGACTACTCCTTCCTTGCAGCTCGCCACCACCAAACACGGCGCTTAGATGTGCATATCCCGCTGCTGCTGCGGCGCCTCAGAACTTCGTCACTTTGAACTGGCAACCTTAAAACTGCTTCTCGCTAATCTCCCACGCCTGCTCTAATCACGAGCTGTAACTTTCACAAGTGCGGCAGCAAGATAACTCAATCGTAGTTCCTTAACGTAAACTCAGTAAGCTTCGGATCTTGTTGCATCAACTGCACAATGTCTAAGACCTATATACTTGCGCCAAATTACACTACACGTCCTCCACCATCCCAAAGCGCGTCTTATAACGAGGAGTGTCTGTCTTCCAACGCCTTGTTTTTTCGGGACATCATTTGGAATCCCCTCGGGCTGGATCTTCATCCCCCCAACCGTATCGGCCGAATCCCTATCCCTCTCGCTGACCTCGTCCTCCCAGTCGACGTTAAACATAAGTTCACTGCTACTCGCCAAGCCCTTTTAAGTGGTAGATTCGGAATTTGGCCGTTCTTTTAGCAGTAGTGGGCCTAGCCGTGGGATTGGAGATGAGTCTACTCTTCGAGCGCAACTTTGAGGACATTATTATTGAGCAGAAAAGGCTAAATTTAGGTTCAAATTTCTTTAGAACAGGCTTTGACTTTCGTCCCAAATTATGACTCTTATAGCGTAAATCAAGTAATCGTTTTGAGATCTTCATCTCTATAAAGCCACAGGACACCAGCTTTCGAACTTTTAACACTAGCTATAATGAGTATAGGGTACGGGATGAGGACTGAAAAATGCCTTCATAGTTCAAGGCTGGTGCTAAGCTTCAATCGGTGACTTGATCGGTTGATCTAGAAGCGATCTAACATTAAGCTACAAGCGTTGACCATCAACGTCTCCACTTGCTAGAACTAAGATGTCCGGAGATCAAGATGTATCAGAGGAAAGCATGATCCCCTAGCGGAAACGTCCTCCTTTCATAGCGTCGATGGCAGTAGGCGACTGTTGCCGAGACTATTCCTCACGGGGTATCCCCGCCTCGGCAAGGTTATGTGCAGATCCATGCGTAGCGCCGCCATCCGGTCGAGACCCTCCTCTAGAATTGAATCGAGACCTTACTCGCCGGAAAAACCTTGACGCATTCAGTGCCTGAGGAGGGGGGGTTCCGTGATTCATGTTTCGTTCTGGATACCTTAGCGAGAAACGTATAGGATTGCCGTGTCGATAGTTGGGAAAGCCGCACATGTGTCTATATAGTCTACACACCCTTTCGGGGTCGGCAAAAGAATGGCGGTCGCGGTGGCACATCAAGGAGTGACTCGGACTGGTTCTAATGGAAAGTCCCGCATCGAAGGCATTTACTAGGATACCCCGTTGCTGTTCTAGCGGCTAGCAACTTACCCCGACTTTTCAACATCCAATTGCAGCGTTTTAACATGACTGTGTGCATAAGAGGCGTCTCAGCTTCCTCGATCTTATTTTTCAAGCTCGGTTTAGTGCTCAATCCGCTCTTCCGAGCGAGCCTAAAGATGCTGGGGATCGTTGCCACACTGGCGGTCCGCTCATCTGTCAGCTGCCTCATTTCTCCCAGAGCCGTGGATTACTTTACATCTGCTGCATCGCTGCCCCTCTTCTAGTGCAAAAAGCTCATCCGCATCATGCATCCTTGTCTTTCTTTCTCGGATGTGCGATGAAAACACTCCTCTCTCCGCACTTCGTCGCCCAAGAAGTGACTGAACATGACCTCATTATCGCATCTCTTGCTTGGGGATTTACTATCGGCTTTGGCTGGCTGACAACATGGACTGCCATGAAGCAGAGCCACCAGGTCTACAAGCGACGCGGGCAACGAGTTTTCCGAAATGCCTACATTTGGATGATCTGGCTGGAACTCCTGGTCTGCCTGATCTTCGCCGTCATCTGCTTTTTACATTTACTGGGCTATATCCCCCCAAGGTCTGTCCACTTCTTCCCTTAGCTGATAGGGCTGTGGAGGAAAAGCGCTGACTTTGACTGTAGTTTTGCGTTCTACTTTGTCATTCGTACGTCCGGCCCGACCGCTGTCAAAGATTACTACGTATCCGTTTACTGATTTTTACCCTCTTGTAGTCACTACTTGGGCCCTTCAAGTATGGTCCTGTCGCTCGCATGCAATGAGTCTCAATCACTCACCATATTCTAGGTTCAATTTCTTCTCCAAATTATCGTCAATCGATGCTCGATCCTCCTCACCGACCAGAAGAAGGCATACCGTTTGAAGGTTGGCGTGGCAGTATTGATTACGGCAGTCAATATTTCTGTCTACAACATATGGCTTCCAGCTCGATTGCAGATTTCGGAGCGGTACATCTGGCTAAACAACTGGTGGGATCGCTGTGAGAAGGTGATCTATCTTCTCGTCGACGGCTCCTTGAATTTTTACTTCATCCATATCGTCCGCGCCAACCTCGTTTCCCACGGCCTGACGAAGTACCAAAAGCTAGTTCATTTTAATATGTTTATCATAGGGTTCTCCCTCAGCATGGACGTCCTTATCATAGCGATGATGAGCCTGAAAAACACCTTTGTGTAGGTACAATAGCAGAGAAATACCGGAACCTTTGGCTTTCCGTAATTTTTGAGAGTGGAAGGCTGATTTTCACAGATATATGCAGTTTCATCCCCTCGCATACACAGTCAAACTGAACATCGAAATGGCCATGGCTGAACTCATCGGAAAGATTGCGAGAGACAAACAATGTGGCGCTATATCTGAGGGTACATTCGCTAGCTCCAATGGCGATGGGGGATATATCCTTGATGATTGGTCGACAATTGAGAGTCGTCGGAGGACGATGACTGGTGATGAGCTGGCCTCTCTGCCAAAGGCCAGGAAGGCGATGTCCTGGAGCCGACGCGACTCGTTTCCTACCCAAGCTACGGATTATGCGGAAAGACCAGCCATGCCTTCGTCTGTGTCGAGGTAGCATCGACATAGCTATCAAGGACAGTAAAACATAAGTACGAGTTGAACAAACGCGATTAACCATGCCAGGAAGCTTACCTAGAAGTGTAAGGTGCAAGATTTATTTTGACAATGCCTCCGTGGAGCGCTGCTGACCTTGGATTTCCTTCTAGTACATCGAGTTCGACCTCCAACACTCTAGCCCTATATATCCAACGACTTCGCTGATAGTTGAGAAGAGGGAAGGGCCTGAAGGTCTTCAGCTCCCCGCACCTTACGGACCGATGAACACGTAGTAGTTACCGGTTGTGTTTGACGGCATACAAGCACCTTCCAACCTTTTGGACTTAGTCCAAAAATCGGTATTGGGCTCAGATAATGCGCTTGATTTCGCGGGAACGGTAAAGGATAGTCATTTATAGTCCATGACTATCCTTCCCACGACTAGTTACGTCAACAACCTCACATTTTTACTCAAAGAACCGACCATGTAGTCTAGCCGACAACATCGAGCTTGACGGAAGATTATCGGATCGCGGAAACGGATAACACTGATAGACTATTTTCCAATGCTTAAGCTAGAGCTGATATATGGATTTTTATTTTATCAAATATACAACCTCTACCGCCTTCATATGCTTCTGCCCGGTCTTAGTCTGTCTAGTCTTAACAGTTCCGATATCAAATGTGCGCATCCTTTGAGACCTATACTCTGCGGTGTGAGTAGGAAACACATCTTACAGTTATAGAATTAACTACTTGGAAATTTTCCTTTAAGAAAACCCTGGTGATATTGCTTTAAGGAAGCGTATACTCTCGGAAAGTTGAGTTTGATACCACTCTGAGGGAAGTAATAGGGAGCCCGGTAGGGTGATATTAGGGGAGCTTTTCTCGCCCCCCTAGCATCTCAGCTAGCCTCTTTCACTTGAAGCCCGGTTTATCTATCTCTCAGACAAAGAGCCAGTAGACTGGAACAGTGCATAGAGAAGGAAGGCTCGTCAGGTCTCTAGGTAGGAGGTTATTGTTCAGCAAGCTCCAGTTAGGGATAGGCAGGACTTGATTAGTAGCGGTTGCTCGGGAAAGTCCATCAGTAAGGCGACTCCTGTTCGCTGCCGTTAAGCTTGATGAACCTTAGACTTAAAATAATTATGATTTATTCAAACATGGCTCCCGCTTCTTTGCTTAATTATCTGCAATCTTGAGAACAGCTTTGCCAAAGTTGTCGCCCACGAGCATACCCACGAATCCTTCTGGAGCTTTATCGATGCCTTCTGTTATGTATAACTTGGCCTTCACACTCCCGTCAGAAAGCCATTTTTGCAAATTCTCCTGGTGTTCCTTGAAGTAGGCAGGCCCAAAATCAGGCTTGCCTACGAGAAAACCTTCCATTGTGATCTGCTTTGCCACGAGCTGTATAAGACCCTTGATGCCCTGTTGTTGGTCCAAAGGAGTATTGTAGTTGCCAATCTAGGTCGAGTTAGTACTTCCTATCGCCAAGCAAATAGCGTTCAAAGTTTCAGTGCTTACCATGCCACAAACAGGAATTCTTCCTCCCTCTTTTAGGCTCACTAAGGCAGCCTCTAAGTGATCCCCTCCCACGTTCTCGAAGTAAATGTCGATACCGTCGGGAGCCAATCTCGGAAGAGCGTCTTGGGGCTTCTCCTTCTTGTAGTTGAATCCGGAATCAAACCCCAACTCCTTGGTAATGAAGTCCAACTTCTCATCTGAACCAACTGAGCCGATGACCGTCAAACCCTCGCGCTTGGCGATCTGTCCCACAACCTGTCCAACGGCCCCAGCAGCTGAGCTGACGAAAATAGTCTCGCCTCTTTTCGGCTTGCCGATTCGGTGCAAGCCAGACCAAGCAGTGAGACCTGGCATGCCCAATGGCCCAAGGAACAGGGCCAAGTCCAGGCCGTGAGGGTTCTGAATTTTCCTCACTCTCTGCTCAGCAACATCCGTAACCCGGACGTATTCTGCAATGGGTCCGTAAACAATAACCAGGTCATTTTCCTTGAATTCCGCGTTGTCGCTCTTAATCACTTTGCCAATGGTACTATTCAAAATTGGCTGGTTCACCTCAAAGGCAGGAGAGTAGGACTTGACGCTGGGATCGCGCATTTTCCCGCGTAGGTAGGGGTCGAATGATGCATAGAGGATCTTGGCAATGAGGCCATTTTTGGGAGGGGCCTCATCTAGATCGATGGGTCGGTCCTCGACGGCCAAATGCTCCCCTGGCTTTGGGAGTCCAGTGGGGATCTTCTTGAAGACAAAGGTCTTGTTTTGCGTCATTTTTAAAGGATGTACTAGCTGCGAGAATGCTATACACAAATATCAGTCAAGAATCAAACGTGTTCCAGAGAGCCTTCTTAAAGCTGAAAATAATGAGACAAGTTGACATCATAAATATCAGGTGGCTGATTTGTAATGCAGTGGAATGTTCCTCGGCAACTGATAATGAGGCTTGACATCACGTCATTGAAGCTACAAGTGCCGAGGCATGCTTGTAACTAGCTCCGCTAGATAAGGCGATATCGAAAATTTGATTAATTTAAGAACTTCAAAACGGGACAATCCCGCTTTATCATGCCGATTAACCTTCCAGAACCCTGAAGTGCCTTCGGTGTTATTGCCTATCTGGGAGAATACGACTGCATACGTCCGTCATACGGGCATTAAGAATTACTCGCCACGAGCCTCTAAACACAGCCTAGGTAAATTAATGCAGAGCGGACAACGATGACGGATTAATGATCTTACTAACTGCTATATCCAAGGAAACCTATTATTCAGCCGTGAAATTTCTGTTACATGTTTTCTCCGTTTAGGTGCTGGTCTGTTTCAACTGGCATCATGCTAGTATAGAAATACATCTGCTCACAATTCCTCTGACATCTCCACTACGTACCTAACTAGGGGTCGATATTTGCGTCGTGTATCCTGGATTTTTTCCCGAAGGCTCCGAATCAGTTGAACGGACTACCGTCTAGGATAGTAATGTGCTCCAGCTGGCAATTTCTAGGCGCGACGAACTCTCCCACCTCTGTGGTAATCAAAACCTCGCATTGAGTTGTTAGAGTTCACGCAACAATAATTTTAGGATCCAGCTGACATAGACGAAGCAAATGAAGGTGCAGGGATGGATAATTGGGATAGCACTACTAGAATAATTGCGTATAGTTCTTTTGCACCAATACGAGATCATAAAGAATGCATCTCCGGCAGTAACGCCAGAAGGATACATTAGGGTAACCTGTGGCCCATATTATCGACTCGAGAGGCGTGGGTGAAGCTTTCAAGGCTCAGCGGGAACTGGGACAACACCTTTCAGCATCTCTACCGCTCTGCCTCCCAAATGAAGTGTCCGCAATGTTCTCGCTCCATCGGGGGTGTTCTCAATCTCAGCATCGACTTGGATGGTACTTTCCCTCCCCATCTCGACACCTTGCGTAAGCTCAAAGTGGGCAGATTCTCCGGTGAGCTCGTGGAGGCTCAGATAGCTGGTTAACGCGCATGCAGCACTTCCAGTAGCTGGGTCTTCCCAGCCAGGTTTAATCATCCTCGTCCTCAGCTTGTGGACCACACGCCCGTTCGAGTCCTTCTCACTTCCAAGCTTCACATAGTAATATCGGCGCGTGACCCAACCACCTCGCCATCCTTCATCTAGAAGCTCCGAGGGTAACACGGCAGGTATTCCAATCTGCACCGATGCGAGGAGCTCAAGAGTTGGAAGCTGAACGAGCACAAACGTCATCCCCTTCACAATACTGAATATTGGTGCATTGAGGTCGGCACGCGCAAGTTCGTTCTGAGCAGGCGTGAACTGACGGGGAGCAAGGTCTTTGACGCGATTGTGGTGAAGTCGGACATTAAACGGAACAGCAACCTGAACTGAACCAGGCCCAATAGGCTTAATGCCTACGGGTCCGGCTTTCGAAATGAGAGTCTTGATGCCTTGGGATTGAAGGAAAATAGAAGTGCCAATTGTTGGGTGACCTGCAAAGGGAACCTCAGAAGTTGGAGTAAAGATATCAATGTGGCGATTTGGAGATTGGGTATCTTCAACATCATGGACAAAAACCGTCTCTGAAAGGTTGAACTCCTTTGCAATAGTCTGTTTCTGAGCTTGGGTTAGGGCTGGGGTCAGGGCAGGCGGAATTGTCACTACCGCAAGGGGGTTGCCCTTAAACGGCGTGTCTGTAAACACATCAAGTGTGGCGAACTTCAACTCCATCGCGGTTTGTGATGTTGTATCGGACAAGCCCAATTTTGCGAATTTTTATACGAATATTTTCTTTGACTGACTCATTGGTGAGGAGTCATGAAGAAGTTCCGATAAAAGGCACGCATTATTAATCATAGCACCAGGCGTGATCCTATAACGTCCGTCACCCACTAACAGACCACCCCCCCTAACGGACCAGTTTTCTCCCACTTTCAACACCACCCCCTCAATAACTTCGGTACGCGTTTTCTCGCCCAAAAATGAAGATATCATAATTCTGACTTGACCATTAGATTCAGCATGTCTGAGAGAATAGAAACGGATATTCAGGCTGCCCTGGAGCTCCATGCGACCGGCGTTTCTATTAATAAGTCTGCCGACGCGTATGGCGTATCGCATATAACACTTAAAGCGCGTATCTTAGGCCGTCTTCCGCGAAAAAAAGCTCAAGAAGTCAATTAAAAGCTCTCTCTTATTCAGGAAAAGAAGCTCCATGACTGGATCTTAATATAAGACTCCCTAGGCTGCCTAGTTATATATCAATAAACTAAAAGCTTTGCCTATTAAATTGCTTAATGGAATGGCTACTTAAAAGGCATTGGGAAAAACTAGTTATAGTCCTTTTTAAGCTATAACCTAGAGATTAAAATACTTAGAGGCAAGAAGATTGATATAGCTCGTTTTAAAGGAGCTTCTATTGAACTTATTAAGGCCTTCTTTATACTTCTTATGATGCTAGCAATTAAATAGATTAAATAGAAATATCGATATAATATGGATAAAGTAGGGATAATAGAGGGCATAGGGCTCAACAGTCTAGTCCTCGGCAGCTCATAGAAGAAAGCTGCCCTTCTAAAGTAGCTTAGCTTATGCTCTTAGATTTTAATATTTAAATATATCTCAATAGAGGGGAAAGTTCTAACTCCTTTAGTTATATTTAAAGGAAAAATAATATAATAATAATATTTCCCTAAAGATCTTAACTTTCTTAAGGATTAAAACTTTATATTATCTAAAAAAGGCTAGACTAATGACTAGATTGCATTAAATTAGCTTAGAAAGGTATTCATTCTAGAGATAAAGCTAGATAGGAATAAAGAACCTTGCCTCCTTATTATTAATAGCTATAGCAGTCATATAACTGAGGATTTTCTCTTTAAATGCTATGAGAATAATATATTTCTTCTTTTCCTTATTCCTTATATATCTTATATTCTTTAACTGCTTAACATTGCTATTTTTAGCTTATTAAAGAATGCATATCGATCTATTATATCTAACCTTATTACTATTGCTAATTTAACTTAAATTAGCAAGATTTCCTTCCTATATAACTATTACAAAGCACGCCTCATAGCAATCACTAAAAATAATGCATATACTAAGTTCAAAGCTACTAGACTATAGCTAGTGAACCTAGCTAAGGTTCTAATGAATCTAATGGTCATATAGACACAATAGCGCCCTATTATGCCTCCTATGCCTATAGAAAATCTATCTATATATCTCTTTAAGACCCCTCGTTCATCTACGCAAATAAGGACTATATTAGCAGGCATCTCTTCAGCTGCAAAGCTTGACCCTATTATTAGGTTGGTTTTCAAGAAAATTAAGCAGCAATTAGATCGGCAGGGAGTTAAATTAGAGGCCCAAAATAAGGAATTAAAGTTATTAAAGCATCAAAATGAGGAGCTTCAACCTAGAAAGAAGCGCAAAGTTACAATAGATAGAAATGCTAAGTTCGCAAAGGTTCTAGCTATTAAGAAGGCCCGAGAAGCAATGCTGAAGATTACATAACCAGCCTAGATAGCCACACGGGTCAAGAAGCTAAAACTAGAAGATTTATATTATCAATTTCATCTGAATCTTCATTGATATCGATTTCAGCTAGATATAATTGAAGGTTGTTGTGTAAATGAAGAAACTGCTATGCAGATGATTTTTTTGGTGTTGCGAAAAACTGGTCCGTTAGGGGGGGTGGTCCGTTAGTGGGTGACGGACGTTAGGCCCCCAACTGCAAGATGCATGGGCCCCATAGGTTCGCGGGTACCCGCGAATTTAATCTCTGCAGGTACCGCGAAAATTATGTAAGCCCCAACTCATAGAATAATTTCCCCCTGAAAATGATAAATATTCTACTTTTATATGCATACAATAATTAAGATAGCTCAATCTAATTCATTTCCTAATAACTGCCTCCCTCCTAAGGATATCTATGAATCAAGGGAAGCTCTTTTTAAGTCTATAAATGACTGGGCTATGACTAGAGGATATGCTTTTATGACTAGGAAATCTACTATAACAAAAAGTAAAAAACGCATTATTATATATGCATGCGATAGATGCTCTCGACCTCTTAATACCTCAAAACCTCGTTAATGCAAGATATCTACTCGAGGAATTAATTGTCCCTTTTCAATTCTTGCTAAAGAGTCATATAATAAGATATCTTGGTCCTTAACTCATTGCCTAGATCGCCGCTTTGCAATATATAATCATCCACCAAGTCTATACCCAACTGCTTATCCTATCCATTGATGAGTTTCTTCTTAAGATTAGCGTATAGTTTCAGGTCTTTTAAAAGCTAGAGTTGCATTAAAATACATCAAAACCTACCTTCGCTAGAACTTAGATGCAATTGTCATATAGCAAGATATTTATAATATCATTGCTTTAAATCAAAGAGAGCTATATAAGGGCCAAAGTAGTATTTATACTTTAGTTAATTTATTAAATTAAGAGGGCTTTTAGACTTGAATTTAATTTGATTTAGATAGTTGAATTATAGCAGTCCTCTTTGCTTATCCTGACTCTTTATTATATATATAGTCTTATCTAGATATTCTTCTATTGGATTATATATATAAGATAAATAAATATAGGATGCCACTCCTTAATATGATTAAGGTTGATATATGCTAGCGATCCTTCTATATTACTTTTGCCTTCTTGCAAGAGGAAAGTAAAGAGAATTATATCTAGGCATTAGATTGACTTAGATCTATGTATAAGCTATGCAATGCAAGGCTTCTATCTATTATTCTTATAGATCGCTATCTTATATATATGAATGCAGTAGCACATTGCTTTCCTTCTGCAGTCTCCTTATTATGCCTTTGGCATGCAAATAAGGCTATTCTTTATCATTGTCTCCTAGCCTTTGTATGACCTTATCAAGAAAACTTAGCTGACCCTTAAGCACTTCTTCAATGGAATGAGTTCTATAATTATTAGCATCTTATTATAAGATCACTAGATAAAGAGACTTTTAAGCAATGCATATAAGAGCTTAAAAAGCAATATCTTATAAAGAATCCTAATAAAGTTTCTTATATTAAGATAATATAGCTTAAGCCATATAAGAATAGGCTTATCAAGGCTTAGGTTAATCAATATCCTCATTTTAATAATATAGTCATATTATAAGCCAAGGGAATCCATAGGCTAGTAAAAGGCCACTTAAAGATATTTATATTAGATCTCTTTAATATATAGAGAGCTATCAAAGCTATTATATATAATTAACTATATAAACTTCAAGCAAATCAAGCTCAACAGTAGATCTGCATATTAACTAAGCTCTCTAGATCACTTTATAGTGCTATATAAGGCTAGGTTGCTCATAAGGCTCTTTAGTTAATTAAAGAGCAATAGAAGCAACTTTTAAAAGACCTACTTAGCTATATAAGTCTATTTTTTAAATCTTAAGGACTTCTATGTGCCTATTAACTATAGGCCCTTCAAGACCAAGGTCAAGTTCTTTAACTAGACCATTTTTACCCTCACTAGCACCTTTAGCAATCAAAGCTATATCAGCCACTTCTAGAGCCATGGCGTCAGTCTAATCGAATGATCATTAGTTCAAGAAAACTAGAGTTTAGCATATGCAGAGAGCTAAGTGGATTTGAAGTAGTAGAAGCAATGATAAAGCCAAAGGGGCTACCAACTTACAGTAGATGTCATATGAAAGGTTATATTATGACATTAAAATCATGCCCGCTACGATACCAAGAGTTACTATAGACATCTCTAGCAGCAGAGGTGGCTGCAGTAGCAGAGGTAGTTGCAGCAGCAGAGGTGGTTGCAGCAGCAGAGGTGGCTGCAGCAGCAGAGGTGGTTATAGCAGCAGAGGTGGTTGC